>JANHZU010007674.1:5398-23477 GCA_032468055.1 Acrochordus granulatus | reverse complement strand
TCCCTCTCCCTCTCTTCCCCTTCCCCCTTCCTATCTCTCTTCCTTCATCTCCATCCCCCCACTCTCATTTCAGTTTGTGGTTGGCCATGGGATTTAACATAAAAGACAGAATTAACAAACCAAACAAAAATGAATGACTATATTATATTTAGAATGAGATGAGGAAGCCAGATAACTAATGCAGAGTGCTTATCTTTGACAGCTTTATACTAAAGAATAGGGGGGGATGTGTGTGAGAGAGAGAGAGAGAAAGAGAGAGAATGCTTCATGGTTGAGGTGTTGGAGATCCAGGTCCTCCTCCCAATTCAGAAGCCCCAGGGTGAGTCTGGACCAGTCTCTGTCACAGGTCTGGTGAGGTGAGAAAAACTGGGGGAGGAAACGTTATGTGCTCTGTTTTCAACTGCTGTATCTCAGTTTACTAATTAATAAATAATATACCTACCACATAATAAATCCCTTTCTATTCAGGATATTTTTTATTCCTCTTGATACACTCTCCATTCTTTTATTCTAATAGTGCTTGGATTACCAAAGTGATGATCAGGTCTCTGTATCTGTCTTCATCTGACTTTGCGTCCATCAGTTTCTTAGCCACTGAAAGAGAAGGAGAAGAGGGACTTTAGAGGAGGAGAAGCAAAGGAGAAGAGAAGGAGAGAAAAAAGAGGAAAAGGAGGAGGAGGACATTTTTTTATTTAGTAAGTGTGTGTCACCAGTCTCACAAAGAACGACTCTTGGCAGCTTACAGTCTATAAAAAGTAAACACAGTGTTAATAACAAAGTTAAAAATTGATCTACAAATTTAAAATTTAAAGTAGATGTGGAGGAGGGGAGCAAACACACAGGGGAGAGGTGAGGCAACTTCATCTATCAGCCACCTCTGTAATGACTAAAGGATATTAGGGATGTCCTCATCAAGGTAGCCATTTTGAACATAGATTGTCAAATTTTAACTATGCCTCCATGACCCCAAATGTGGACATTTGCTTATGGGAATCAAAGGCTACATTATACTTTCATCTTATACTTTCATCTTTCATTATATTCGGTGTGGATTAGGAGATGAGAAGGGGAAGGAATTGATCCGAATTGTTGGCTGAGAAAAACTTGCAGCAGAATAGTCAGTGTAGGGCTAATACATCTGGCCTGCACAAGTCCAGATGACCACTAAATGGTTAGTAACAAAGAGACAGAAGTTTAAATATCTTTGCCCAGTTGTCTACTAGTCATCTAAGTCTTTGCAAACTTACTATCCCAACCTTGACAAATCCCAAATATGTGGACATTCAGCTCCCAAGATTCTTCAGCCATCTCTGAGAATTCTGCAAGTTGAAGTCCACCCATCTGGAAGTTAGAACTGCAGATTGTTGACCCTTAATATCAAAGGTTATAGTCAAAGTATTGATGTATGACTGTGACTGTGAGAGTTGGACCATAAGGAAGGCTGAGCACTGAAGAATTGATGCCTTCAAATTGTGGTGCTAGAGAAGACTCTTGAGGGTCCCTTGGACCTCAAGGAGATCAAACCAGTCAATCCTTCAGGAAATCAACCCAGATTGTTCATTGGAGGGACAGACGTTGAAGCTGAAGCTCAATACTTTGGCCACCTAATGCAAAGAGAGGACTGGGAACGTTTGAAAGCAAAAGAAAGGGATGGCAGAGGATGAGATGGTTGGATAGCATAGTCAGTGTGATGGGTGTGAGTTTGGGTGGACTCTGGGAGACAGTGAAGGACAGGGAGGCTTGGCATTCTGCAGTCCATGAGGTTGCAAAGAGTTGGACATAACTGCGCAACTGAACTACAACAAAATATCAAGGGTAAACTGGTTAATCATAAACTTAACCAAAAATTATGATAAAAATGTAAACAAAGCAAAACAGAGGTTGATAGAAGGGTTGTGTCAAGGAATGTCTATTGTGTCATGCATGTGTTCACAAACCACATTTAACCAAGTTAATGAAAACCTAATTGCTGCAACTGTGTAATATGCTAAGTTTTATTAATGTTAATTATGATGGGGGGTGTGCCTGAGTGTGATCCCAGCTTGTTTGCTTTGCTTCTGGTTTAATATCTTGTGTAAACCCAGGAAATGGACTAATTTTGGACCCAGGTTAAGTGTCTTAGGGAAACACAGCCTGCATGACTTATGGGCCTCAGTTGGACCATAAGAAGATGATGGATCATGCGTGGGATTGAGAGCCGGAGGAGTGGGAATGTCAGGCAGAGAAGGGAATAGGGAGACAGGAAGTCAAGGGACAGGATGGTGGGAGACAAACAATGAACTTTAAATGACATAAAATAAGCAGTGAAAATGTTGGTTGACATTCTCAGGCATCTAAATATATCTAAACAGCCCTAACAAGGAAGCTTTCCATGTCTTGTAACCTGAAGTCCTACTTCTAGTCTTTGGGGTTTAATGGAACAAAAATTGCTTCCACCCAAACTAGACTTGGAAGCAGGAAAGTTTTTAAACATCTGTTTCTCTAGTTCAGATGAAGGTTACTTTCTTCACAGGCAGAAAATACAGGTAGATTTCATCATGAGGCATCGCTCTAAAGCAGTGTTTCTCAACCATGGCAGCTTAAAAATGTGTGGAATTCAACTCACAGAATTTCCCAGCTGGCAAAATAATTGCAATTGTTAAATGAATCATGTGGTCATTGAGTGAATCCAACTTCTCCTATTGACTTTGCTTATCGGAAGTCAACTGGGAAGGTTACAAATGGAGACATGGTGGGACAGGAAGATGGCAGAGATATATTAAAGGCCTCAGAGGCTGAGAAGACAGAGAAGACTCTGGGATATTGCAAACATCATAAACACATGCCAGTCGCCAAGCACCAGAATTTTGATTCCATGAGCGTGGGGATGGGGCATCAGTCATGAGTGTGAGGACAAGTTGTAAGTCATTTTTGTCAATGCTGTTGTAATTTCAAGCAGCCGCTAAATGAATAGCTGTAAATGAATAGCTGTGAATCAAGGATGACCTGTAAATTGTATGAATGGGAATGAAGTACTTAAGTATTGTGGGTGGTTAAACAAAGAAGAGATCAAGAATGAATGGGTGTTGAATGAATGAAGATAGGATATAAATGAACAGTCACTATGAAAGAAAGAAGTTGACATGTTTGGGTAATATAAAGAGAATGAACAAGGAACAAACCACAAAATGAATATATGAAGGGTAAATGGATTGAGAGGAAGTGGAAGACCATCCATGGGTGAATGGAGTTGATAAGATTTTCAGAAAGAATTGAGAAAGAATGAAGCACAGTGTATGAATCAGTGCAGGAATGTGGGGGAAGAAGATATGTAAGAATAGAAGAACATGGAGAGATACTATGTTTGATATAAACCAGTAACTTAGATTTCTTACTCTTATCTTGTATCTCATATCTTTAATTTCTTTTCCTCGCTGCTTTTTTGCTTTTTTTCCTCCACTTCGCAGTTATGTTGTTTCCTCCGAGAGAGAATGGTGTGATCAGCACGTGGGTATTTATGGAGGCTAGAAATTATGGCTGCATTATATTTGCATATTCAAGAAATGACAGCCCTACCTTTCGGTTCTTGAAATCTTTTCACGGGTTCACCTAAGGGCTGGGATCTTGAAGATTTCTTTTTTCAGTCTCTCAGAACAGAACCGGAGATGGCAGATCTTCACGCTGGAATGTGGTGAAGTTTCACTGTGACAGTATAAGCTTCAGGGGTACATCAAAGATTTCACACAGAGCATCCAAAGCGATTCCCAGTTCAAATACGAATGAAGGACATGGCTTTTCATTGCCTGTTGGCAAGCAGAGATCTCATGGCTTGACAGTTTTATTTGCTGTAAGGATTTTGCAGAATGGAGCTGAAAGGATCACAGTCAAGAGGGCTTTGGTGAAGACAGGATCAAACTCAAACACAAGAGACATGGTGGGACAGGAAGATGGCAGAGATATATTAAAGGCCTCAGAGGCTGAGAAGACAGAACAGCCCAGATGACCTGAAAATGGGATTCAATACATTTTGGGTCACCTTCTTCTTCAATTTGTGATCTTTAAGTTGCTGACAAAGCATCTACAAAGAGAGCTGGAAAAGAACCAACACAAAAAACTTGTGAGAATTTGTTGTTTTTCCAGGTCTATATTGGCCATTTTCTCATTTGTTGGTGGCGACGTGTTATGGGATGGGAGAAGTCCCACCAGAAAAAAATGTGAGATCACTGAAAGGAACAAAACTTTGTCTGGCCAAAACCTTGTGACACATATTGCTGGGTGGAAAAGGGGGTTAAGGTAGGAATAGGCACTGGAGGTCTCACCACAATTTCCTCGCCTATCCCGGATTGATTCATACATGTGATCAATAAATAATCTCCCACAAACAATACATCTTCTTCTTGTTGTTGTTGTTCATGAGCTCTAAAAACAATCACAAAAAAATTCAGCACAACCAGCATTTATTCCATTTCCTTTTCTTGGCCCTGATTTTTCTACAAAATCCTCCTTCAGCCTTACCCGTTGCAATTCTCTGCCTGCCTTGAAGACCACAGAATGCTTTAGTTGATGCAAACATTGCTCACATAAAGCAGTCTCCTTTCTACTGTTCATCTGCCATTCTGTGTTTTGTCAGTTATCTGTTTTTAACGTGCCTAGGCTGAAGAGTCAAATCTGCCAAAAATACATGAACATGTTTTTCAGTGTCCTAACCTCACTCTCGGCTCCTTGTCATTCATTCGAATTTCGGTAGGAAGGTTCCCACCAATAAGCCTGGGCTTATGGCTTCATCTTCACCAAACTCATCTTCATAGCCGATCCCTGGGTTCAACTGGGATCCAGAAATTACCAAAAACACCTTGAACTCCTGCCAAAAGGAGATGGGGACTGGCACAGTATTTCCATTATGAGAAGCAAGGCCTGATGCAGGTGGAGAACTTCTTTTCCTGCTCATCGGTGACACATTGGGTTGTTGGTGGGCTGGAACATCAACAGCACCGAGTGTTTTTCTGTCCGTTAAAACTACAAAGAGACCTCACAGACAGGTCTTATCCGGTCTTGTTAAAAAGTTCAGTTGGGAAACAGCAGATAGAAAACAACACTTTGGGTTTCACTCTCTTCAGCCACAAAGGGTCTAAATATAGGAACTGTGGATGTGGCTTTTGTGATGTTTACAGCACCGGATCATGCACTGCAATTTCAAGCTTTCTCTCTTGCTTGCTCTTCTTCCCACCCACACAACCATTTTCATGTCACTCCACCTAAACAGATGTATGTTTCTACAATGTGAAGGAAAAGGAACTAGGAGGAAGCAGAAAGTGCCATTTTGTACGTTTGCCAATGATTTTCTATGTCAGCACGATTAGGCCAGATCAAGAAAATGGCTTCTGAGATGTTTTTCCAACGAGTCATCTCAAAGATACCAGGAGAGGTTCCGTGGGTCTTTATGACCCAAAAATTCACAGGTGAAAGGGGAACACGCTGAAAATCTTGGGAGTTGCAAAACTGCAAAATAAATAAGTAAGAAGGGAAGGCCCCAAAACACATAACTGAAAACCAAGCATGTGAGTTAAGCATCATGATGACATGGGATGCTAACTGGTTATTATGGAAGGGAAATCACTCCATTTGTCTACTTGGGGGTGATGAAAAGCATATCCTAAAAAATAGTGCAGTGAACTGTCGTGGGCAATTGGAATAACTGGTGAGACAGGAAGAGGAGCCACAACCCAGACAACAGTGAGATAAAAGAAATTTGAGTCCAAAACAGAAATGTCCTCTGAGAAAGTATCTCAGACTGGACCTCCCTAGTCCTCATGAAGATAAATGGAGGGAAGGGGGAAGCGTACTCAGACTTGAAAGCTTCTGTTCTTGCAACCTTATAATAAAAGCAATATTATCATTCATAACTTTGGTTTTCTAGTCTTGTCTACCTCAAAGGACTGGCATCAGATTGGCAAAAATCCCGAACTATATTTTTCTGTGTGTTTAAAAGTGTATGCATGGCATAACCTTCCTATAAGATGAGGCATTGTGGAAAATTTATCTGTATTGCATTTCTCTCTTTCTCTCTCTCTCTGTTGTACCTGACTTGTGACATCCATTATAGATTTTGGCCAAATGGATGTGCAAAGTGCAAATGTCTCCCCAGGAAAAAATAGTGTGGGGCCTTTGGAATTGGTCCCATATCGTAGGTTGTAAGGGTTATGTTGTTCCTCTTCTACCCCAAATTAAAATCATGCATATGAACAGTCTAGCAAGTTGGGCAAAGTCAACCAGGCTGGGGTTTCAAGCAAACAGCAAGATATTACATCTAATTAAATAGATCAGGAGAAACAATTCTAGCCATGAAGGACTAAACATATGGTACCTGCAGCTACAGCGTATTGATGATGAAGGCAGGTTTGGAACAGCCAATCAGAATGGAAAGCTGATGTTGCACCTTTTATCCACTTGGCCTTAAGCAACACTTTTCCACCAAGTCCCCATGATGATGCTGTCACCTCTTCCCCAACCTATAAGTGAGATGGTTGTCGTTCATCCTTCAATGTTCTGGTGATAATGCTTCTCTCCTTACTCTGATGCTGCTTGACAACCTGAAGATATGTAAGTCTATTTAGCTTTACTTGTCTTCCTTGGCAATTAATGCAATGATCGGAACAGGGGAAGGATTGAGATTGTCATCGGGACAGCAAATTTTCCAGGAGTCTTCTGATAGCTCAAGGATTGGTCAAGAGCATTTCAACTCAACTGTGTTGGAAGACTCAGTTAAGGTGCTAAGGTCTGGGAGAAGAGCAGAAGAGGACTATTCTTATTATGACTCTGCTGATAGACTTCTAAAAGCACCTAACTGGGGACCAAATCAAATCATATCTTTATTATGGTCATAGACCAGCATAAGAGAGACAAAAACATCTGCCCAGTTAGGTCTTCTGTTGGATCTAAGAAGACTTTCATTTCTTTCTTCATGACCTCAACTGTTGCCTTTTCAAATGTTCCATTTTGGCACCGGATCTCTGCCTGACTCCATCCCCAGGAAATAGGCCTTGCTGAAGATTGCAGAAGCAGTGGTTAAGTGATGAATGATGAATCTTCTTCCAAGGAATTCTGGAGATCAATTTTTCCATACACAGTAGGGGAGAAGTCACTTAAACCTGGAGCTTAGTAACAGCCTTAACAATTGGAATGGCAGCTGGGGGCTTCTTTCTTCCAACAACTGCAAATGGATCTTTGGCTTATTTATGGAATGAGAAGTAGGAATGGAATATTCACATTTAATAATATTTATGGATTATTAATATTTATTAAATATTAATAAATATTTAATAATATTTATGGAATGAGAAGGAGGCAGAGGGGAAATGTGGCACAGTTACATGGAATTGCAACAGAGATGTAAAGATCTGATGTCGATATTATTTGATCACAGCTAGAAGAAAGAGTGAAGAAGTGATTTTTGCACTGTTTACCAACCTGCATACAAATCAGATATTTGAATAGAGGTTGTCCCCTAGTAACTAGCATTTAGATGTATAATCACCCACTCCAGCCCAAAATTCCAGCCATTTGCCTTCTCACAACTCTTTTGAAATGATCAAAACCTGAAAACAACCTACAGCTGTGATGTTGTCAAGAAAACCTTAAGTTCACTTTCATGAATTTACAAAGAACGAAGATCAGATTGGCGATCCCAGGTCAGGAAGAGATGTTTCCCAGCCTCATATCATCCAGAAGGGCAGGACCTCATCCCTCAAAATTCTTGTCTCTACAGCATGGGAAATTGAACAAATGACATTATCTCCACAGACAGCAAGTCTTGCTTATTCTTATTCATGTCCTCTTATCAAGATATTGTCAACAGCCATGGTCATGGTGCTAAAATCAGCAAATATACACTTTGGAGAGAAAAACTAAAGGATATTTAGTACCGTTGTTTTTTAGTTCTTCACCCAGTTGAATGTTCCTACTCTAAATTCAGTACAGCTGGAGGTTAAAATGGAATCACATGATAACTAGAGATTACCTCCATCTCTTCTTCAGAAATACAGTGGAATACATCACAGAATCATAAACTAGAAGGCACCTTGAAGGTCTTCAAATCCAGCTCCCTGCCAAAGGCAGGAGTCTTCATACCACCTGGCAAAACGGTTGTCCAATCTTTTCTTGAAAACCTCCGGTGATGGAGCACCCACAACTCCAGGAGGCAGGTTGTTCCACTGATTAATCGTTCTGACTGTCAGGAAATCCCTCCTTATTCTCAGGCTAGATCTCCCTCTGATGAGCTTCCACCCATTGCTTTTTGCCTCATTCAGGTACTACGGAGAATAAATGAATGCCTTCTTCCCTGGAACAGCCCTTCAAGGATTGGAAGATGCTATCAGGTCTCCCTTAAGCCTTCTTTTTGTTAGGCTAAACATACTGAACCTACAGACATTTCAATGCACAGTTCAGCTCTGAGCTACAAATACTCTCTCGATTAGTAAATCTGCCTTGTTCCCATCGTCGTTCTTCATACAATTCAGCCTTCAAAATCCTAATCATTTTTATTGTTCTTCTCTTCACTCTTTCTAGGGCCTCAACATCTTTTTTGTATTGTGGTGACCAGAACTGGACACAATATTCCAAATGTAGCCTCACTAGTACAATATAGAGTTGCATTGCATTGCATGGCATTGTGTTGCATTGCGTTGCATTGTATTGCATTGCATTACAGTTTTAATGCATTAAAGTTTGAGAGGAAAGACTAGGAAGGTTTTGCTTTTGAACATTTCAGTTAGTCCTTGGTGCTGGATGACAAGTTACTAGCACACCTTTTTGAGTTATGTCTATTGTTTCCTGTTAATGCATGCCTAACAGGGCAACGTCAGGAGCAGGAACCGCATCTAGGGGTTATAGGAAGCACTCAAAGATCGTTGAACCCACTTGTTGAAAAAAAAAAGTTAAGCCTTTTTCATGTCTTTGCCACTTCACTGCTTAGCTTCTGGAAATGTGAGGAAATGAGAGTCTTTAGAGCATGCAGTAGGGTGTGGGATTGTCTGCATCTTCTCTCCTGTAAAACGCACAATTGTTTGGGAACAGAAAGCATTTTTCAACATATAGATCATTATATATATAGGCTTGGTAGGATTAGACTTTAATACGAGATGGAGAGAAATTAAATCCATTGCTGCTTGGGGCAAGGAATTCAGATGAATGAAAGCCCCCCTGTCCTCTGAACCCCAATCTTCAGATAGTGAGAAAATCCCAGAACCAAGGTATTTTTGCTTCCCCCCCCACTTTTGGAAGGAGGTCAGTTATGGCATTTTGTTATATTTCAATTTATATGCAAATATGCAGGTTAATCACAGAAAAAGGCACATCAATGAAAGCTCCTGCAGATTTCTGAAAGATCAAAATTTTAGAGGTGGCAATTTTAAAGGTTGTTAGCATAATACTATATACATTTAGATCTTTGGGCCTTTTTCTCCATTTCTTAATGCTCTTAAAATGCACCCCATCCCTATTAATATGGGGGAATTTCACACAAGCATTTGCCATTTCCAAAGCAAATCGAACTTTTCAGAGCAGTTTTTGGATATTTCTTCATCTCAAAATCCTGGCAAGCACATCACAAAATTAACCTGTTTTGGCATATTAATGCAGTGCATTGAACCACAAATTAATCAAAAAGGTTCTCACAACAGATGAAATGAGCAGGGGAAAAAACAGAAATCTAAGATTAAAACTATCCAAGCTCACTCTACTCTGAAAATACAATCAGTCAGTTGTACATTGCAGTAAATGATAATAAATTGTTATTTAACATCATATACTGTACATATATACTTCATCCCTTATTTTAAGGCACATTTGGGATTTTGCATAGATAGACATATTTATTTGCATCCTGCCTTTATTGTTTCTTTTATAAACAACTCAAGGCGGCGAACATTTTAAGTCCTCCTATTTTCCCCACAACAGCAACCCTGTGAGGTGGGTTGGGCTGAGAGAAAGTGACTTGATCAAGGTCGCCCAACTGGCTTTCATGGCTAAGGCAGGATTAAAACTTACAACCTCCCAGTTTCTAGTCTGTTACTTTAACCACTAGGCCAGACTGGCTTTCCTAAATATTAACCAAGTCTAAGCATGTTGTGTGAATCCAGCCTGTGAATTTGAAGTAAGCATTTCATGCAAACTGTGCCTTAAGGATTGGAACCAGTAGTCTCCAACAGTTTCTTAATTCGCTTCTGTCAGAGGAAAAGAAACCAAGGGTGCTTGGGTGAGGAGGGTTGTTCAAAAAAGTCAAGATGGCACCCTCAATCACATGGCCGAAGGCCTGCCTCTTTTTTCCATAAGTTGTGTGCACAACATGCGTAATCAAGTAGCCAGGGGAGTCAACTTGTCTTTTGTTTGAACTCCTCACCCCCATCCATGGATGCAAGAAATTGCTATGTTCAGTGCATTGCAGATAGTCCTTGACTTACAACCACAATTGGGACCAGAATCTCCATTGCTAACCAAGGCGGTTGTTAAGTAAGTCACGCCCAATTTTATGAACTTTTTGCCTTGGTTGCTAAGCTAATCACTCCAGTTGTTCAGTGAATCATGCAGCTGTTAAACAAATCCATCTTCCCCCATTGATTTTGCTTGTCAGAAACCAGCTGGGAAGGTTGTAAATTGCAATCACATGACCCATTCATCATAAATATGTGCTGATTGCCAAATACTTGAATTTTGATCACATGACCATGGGGATGCTGTGACAGTTATAAATGTGGGGACTGGTCATAAGTCACTTTTTTCCACTGTAACTTCAAACGGTCACTAAACAAATGGTTGTAAGTCAAGGACTATCTGTATTGTCAAGAGTGCCTGAAAGCAGTTCTCTGGAAATATCAGTTTGAGAAAAACAGCAAATCAAACTGGAGCCACATTTCATCCCTAGCTAAAGTTCTATTTGCCCTGAAGCGCTTCTGGATCGGTTCCATGCTCTTCAGAGCATGTGCACCTGTCTGGAATGCTTTAAAGCAGCCATGTCTTTCCCACCTGGCTGTTGGCTGGCTGTTTTAGTAATTTTACATGGGATCCACATGTGCACACTAAAAATGGTTGTATATTACATATATGGGTTGTCTTCCTAATAGGAATTAAAAATGGCAGGCATGGTGAGTTCTCCATAATTCTCGTCTCACCACAGTCACCCTGTTGTATGAAATAGCATGTGATTTGAAGTCCTCCAGTAAGCTCCAGGCTGAATGGAAGTTTCCTCCTAGAACCCCTTCCAATACTTGGACCTTGTTGCACTTCCATTTTTTCGGTCTATAATACTCCTCATATCTCTTCAGCTTCTTTCCATCTGATGACTCTGTAGCTCCAACCAAACTTTCCACTTTCCTCCTATTTCTGATTATTTCCTAATTTGATTCTTCATGGATGTCAACGGAGCTTTTCTATGAATCTCTGGTAACAACAGTTGAAGACCGAATAATGCCAGCCACAAAGGGAGATACATTGCAACTCAGCAATCCAGCCAAGTCATCTCAGGGCTCAGTTCCCAAATAAAACTTCTGAACAATGTTGAAAACCAGAACAAAAATAACCTTCATCAGATCCAGGAAATCAGCTTTCCCAGCTTGGCATCTTCCAAATGCACATGGACTGCCAACCTCAATAGTCCCAGCCAAGAGTAGAAGCTTCATATGTTTGGAGGGTTCCAGATGGGGGAAAGTTGAGAGAATAGAATCAGTCTGCTGTTGGATGAGCAGGACATCTGGAGATGCCCATGGACATAACTTGGCCTCACAAATATAGTGCCAAGGATGAGAAGGGGAAAAACAAAGTATTCCTGGATACATGCTTTGTGCCTTATCTTCACCATTCTGCTTCTTTCCCATGACCAAGTCAGTATTTAATGGCACATCCTAGCCCAGCTTAAACAAGTCCTTAAAACCCTGGATTAGAATGAGTAACAGACTCCATGGAGAATCCATGGCTCTTTTAACTGGTTGCATCTTTTCTCCAGATTCTCTTTTGATGATCCATTCTCTCTTTTTATTGCATTTTGTAAGTTATCCAGAGGCATTACAGATTGAGGTGGCCTATAAATTAAATGAATCAATCAGTGAATCAGTCAATCCATGAATTCCACCATGGGAATTCTGAGAGTTAAAGTCTACACATCTTAAAGTCGCTGAGGTGAGAAACATTGGTCTAGTTCATGATATAATGCTTTGGGCAAATAAGAAGTAGGTTACTTCAGTGACAAAGTCAAGAAATGGGAGAAGTTCTCTCCTTTTTTTACCAAAAAATAATTAATTTTATAAAGGCGTGATCCCCTTTCTTTCTCTGATTCCCCATCTCACCCCAGGTTTTTTTATACAGCTACTGGTGCTCATTATTTGGATACATGCAACAATCAGATCGGCACCATAAATGCTAGAGTACTTTGGTTAAAGTAATAGTATGTTGGTTTTTGCAGTAATAGTACGTTGCAGTACTATCTCTGAATGATGTTTTTAAATGCTTTCCATTAAAAATCTTATTTAATAAATTCAAAAGGAGAGAGGTTGGCTGGTTAGCTGGTTGGTTATGTGCCATCAAATCATTTTTGACTCCTAATGATTACATACATAGATATACTCCATGACAATCTATTCTTAATTTGATTTTTCAGGTCTTCCAAGAGTGCACCCATCACTCATGCCACATCCTCTTCTTTTCTTTCCTTTCAAGTTCCCATCATTAGAGCTTTTTCCAGAGAGCAGGGACTTCATGTAAGGTGTCCAGAGCAGGATATTTTAAGCTTTGGGTTGATTGTTCAGTGTTTCATTAGCTTGTTTTCTTGAGTACTCATGGTATTCTCAGAAGTCTTCTCCAACATCAAACTTCAAAAGCATAATTCTCTTCCTACCCTGCTTTTTCAAAGTCCATGTTTTGCTTCCATGGAGTGTCACAAATACTGCGGGTCTTTGTAGGTAAAAGGAGAGAAGAGATTATGCGAAATCTCCATTTTCTAATGTTCTGATTAGATACAGGCACAACATTCTTTTATGTGAATCTGATAGAATTCAATCCTCTGTCTGCTTCCTATCTAGTGCAAGCTAAAGATATAAATGCATCATCATATCTCAGATCAATCTTGGTAATCTATCACATCCATCTGGATTAACCTGTACTTGATTCTGCTGGGTAACCCAAAGTAGGGAGTAATTATTTATCTTTCTTTTCCTGTAAAAATGGTAAAGGTTACCCTGCCAGACTTGACTGACTCCAGGGTGCGGTGCTCATGTCTGTTTCCAAGCCAAAGAGCCAGCGTTCATCTGAGGTCACTGCTGTAGTCATGTGGCCAGCTTGACTAGACACCAAAGGCACATGGACCATCACAAAAACCCAAGTCCATGTACTTGTTTTAGAATCACTGAATTTGAAAGTTGTGGCTGGAATTCTAGATGATCTTTGAATGACAGACAGACAGATTGCAACACTTGGTTTGGAGGTATCAATCTTTGAATTTGTGCTCCAGTATCCTTACGACAAGTATAAATGCATAGTCTGCTAAGGTGTACAGTAATTCAAGATATTTCCTAATCTGGCCACAAGGAAACAGGCCCTTCTTGTATTGTGTAAATATCACCACATTTACTGTCAACAGCTCCAAGTTTATTTTTCCCTCTTTTAAGTACAGTATATGACAAGTTGGAAAGAGCTAACTGGGACAAGCTGTGTTGAAAAACAGAATGTATTCAACTTTCCCCAATTTCAGGAGTTCTCATAAATCAGAGTTACTACTGGGAGCCAATCCATAAGATGCTGAGTGCTCCTTTTATGGTAGTCTGCCATGTAGTGTCATGCCAAACCAGCAAAACTTATACAAATACATAAGATCTATATTTAAAATAGTTTCTATGTAAACAGACATCGCATTTTGGAAGAAGGTAAAGAAATAAAATCTCTATCACAATGAGCGAAGCCCAAGAAAAACTCAGATGTATGAAATATTTATCTGTTTTTTAAAATGTCACAATTCATCCAGTTTTTGGGATAAGTAAAAATGTAAAATTTAGCAGATAGCTCTGCAATCATATCTGACAGGTATAGTTTAATACCTGGAGTGAAAAGCACCATTATAAAAATACATAAACTTACTAGAGCTGCCATAGTTACTGAATTAACACATGTTCTGTCTTCATATAATATAATATAATACACTGTATATAATATAATATGTATTATACATATAATACACTGAATTATAAATTGAGAAGTGAAGGGTTTGTACTACACACTAAGCTACAAAAATAGCTAAATTTCAAAGTATGAAAGCTAGTATATCAGACAAACATGTCCACTAAGTCTTTCATTGACCTGCTCACTCAACTTTGTAAAAATTTGGGATTAAAGAGGAGTTATAAGGCATGCAGAAGCATTGACATAGGGATCTAAAAAGTCTGGTAGCCACAACCCAGGAGGAGGGGGGATCTGGAATATGCTTTATTCTTTTCAGATTTGCCCAACAACTTACTTACTTCCTACCTACTTCGCTACCTACTTACCTATGAAGAGATGTTCCCTTAAGCAACACTACTAGTGTCAAAGAAAAATATGGAAGAACAGATTCTCCTTGCTGGGCAAAAAAAGAATAAAGAAGGCCTTGGGAAGGGAGAACAGGGGGCTGAAGCAATTTACTTTTGTGGCAAGAAGGTCTGACAGCAGTTGGGACTGTAAAAGGAAGCATTCCCTTTATCTGGGGAAAAAAAGGAGGAGACTGAGTTTCCTTATACATGTCATCCATTTCCATTTTTGCACCAAGCTTTTCCCTGGGGAACCAAAAAGGAGCATTGGAAAGATAGCCCTTTCAGTTTAATTGCATTCACCTAGAACTTGCTCTTTTCCTAGATTTTCTTTCATAGTACAGTACAATTTTTTTTTAATTTAATTTAATTGAGGACCTACATCGTTGGAATATAAGAGTCTCTGTGAGAGAAGGAAGGGTAGAGCCAGGGGTTGAGAGGAATCAGCCAGGAGTCACTATGCACACACAAACACCAAAGGTCCAGCCCCTCATGAAGACCATTAGCCTTATCTGGGGAGTCCAGGTGTTCAGTGGGCAGTTGGAGAAGTCCTTGTGACCTTGGAGCTTCAATAAATCTGTTGACTAGAACTGCACAGACTGAGCCTGATCCTTCAAGATTTACAATCCCTTGTTGAGGGAGATGGATGGTTCAGAAATGTGAAAAATAAACAAAGTAAAAATAGTAAGAAGATTACTATAGAGTTTAAGGACCAACAAGCAAAAACTACAAGATTGCTATAAAATCAAAAAGCTATAGGATTATGCCTGACTTTCCCTAAGGAACTGAAGATGGGGAATATATAGTGTTCTCTCCTGTGATGCTTCACCACCAGAATAATCCTTTGAGATAAGTGGGGTTAGAAGTGAAAGGCCCAAAGTCACCAAACAGCATTCATGCCTGAGAATAGATCTAAATTTTGGACCACTCCTGGTCCACCATCTTCACCACTGGATCTCCCTGGCTGTCTTGAATGTTGAGGCAAGCAAAAAAGAACAAATGGATCAACAGAAGTCGTAAATCTGAACACTGGTTAGATATAAGCAGGTGTGATCTCAACTGGTTATAGCTGGCCAATCAGCATCGTACGAATTCTTACACAGTCTCCTATGTCTTGCAAAGAAAGCCAAAACTTAGAAAAGCTCTAAAATAAACTTTTACAACAGGTGTGGGGAGCCAAGCAGCAGCCACAGCAAAACTAAGTCCCCATCTGGTCTCCAAATTTGTAGAGCAAAGATGAAGAACTAGACTAGATGGATGTTGAGGACAGGCACATCAAAAAAGAGGGATTGTATCTATATTAAGGCATAGGAAACTGGTTTAAAATGTCCACATGTATACTGGACAGTCTTGGTAGTACCATTATATATCCTTCCTATAAGAGTTCATTTGGTTACAGAGGGATTTTCAAGAGTTATTCAAGATATTCGCCCTAGATGGCTTGGTGATCTAAGAAATCATACATAGATTCAGTCCACCAGTCCCAGCATCAGCTCTTCAAGACAGACCAGACTAGGAAACCAAAGTTATGAGTGGAATGCTACTTTTATTATAGAGTTACAGCAAGAGAATATTGCAAGTCTGAATACACTTCCTCTTTGGTCCCTTTATCTTCATGAGAATTAGGAAGGGTTCTGTCTGAGACAGTTTCTCAAATTACATTTCTGCCCTGGACTCAGATTTCTCTTCTTTGAATGTTGTCTTCGTAGCAGCTCTTCTTCCTCTTCCTCAAGGTTATTCCTTCTTCCAATGACGTCAGGTGCTCTGGAAGCATCTATAGAAGGTCCTCTCCTGACACAAGGTATAACAGGGAAGGCTTGATATCAGGTGCTCTCTGCCATGCTTCTTGCTATTACAATACCTTGCTCCCAATACTCCACCCATGCCAAGCAAGGGTAGCTTCCACTTTTCTCTATGTTCATGATCCTCCAGAAGCTGGTAAAAACTTGGCTTTTGCAGGCAGCCTTTGGGAATTTCTCAATGTGTAGCTACCAGGTCCTAAATAATTTTACTATGTGTATTTACTAAGAGTGTCTCCTCCCATAAAAATATGTTGAGATGGAATTTCCAGAAAACCATACTGGCTTGTTTGTTGCCTGGGTCAAAAAGGATCACACCAGATGTTGGAGGTCCTGGACATCTGGTGAAAACTGGGCTACAGGATTTTGGAGAAGGAAATGATCACTCCTGTATCTTTGCCAAGAAAATGCCATGGCTAAAAGATATGACACTGAAATATGACCTCAATAATATCCCTTATGAATATACAGTGGAGCTGAGGAATAGAATTAAAGGATTAGATATGGAAGACAGAGTGCCTGAAGAACAATGTACAGAGGTGTGTAATATTGTACAAAAGTAGCTGTGAAAACCATCCCAAAGAAAAATAAATGCCAGAAAGCAAAGTGGCTATCTGATGAGGCTTTACGAAAAGCTGAGAAAAGTGAAAGGCAAGAGAGAAAGGGAAAGATATGCCCCACTGAATGCAGATTTCCAGAGAAGAGCAAGGAGAGCTAAGAAGGTCTTCTTCAATGAACAGTGCAAAGAAATAGAGGAAAACAACAGGCTGGGAAAGACTAGAAATCTCTTCAAGAAAATGGGAGGTATCAAGGGAACGTTTTGTGCAAAGATGGGCATGATAAAAGACAAAAATGGTAGGGACCTAACAGAAGCAGAAGAGATTAAGAAGAGATGGCAAGAATACACAGAAGACCTAATCAAGAAAGATCTAAATGTCCCTGATAACCATGATAGTGTGATTGCTGACCTAGAACCAGGCATCCTGGAGTGTGAAGTCAAGTGGGCCCTAGGAAATATTACTAATAGCACAGTCAGTGTAGGTGATGCTATTCTAGCTGAACTATTTAAAATCCTAAAAGATGATGCAGTGAAAATGCTGTATTCAATATGCCAGCAAATTTGGACAACTCAACTATCACCAAAGATTGGAAAAGGTCAGTTTACATTCTAATACCAAAGAAGGGCAATGCCAAAGAATTTTCAAACTGCCAAACAATTGCACTCATTTCACATGCTAGCAAGGTTATGCTCAAAATACTACAAGCTAGGTTTGTAGTATTTTGTATGTGAACTGAGAATTATCAGATGTACAAGCTGGGTTCCGAAGAGACAGAGGAAGTCGAGATCAAATTACCAATATTCACTGGATCATGGAGAAAGCAATAGAGTTCCAGAAAAACATCTACTTTTGCTTCATTGATGATGCTAAAGCCTTTGATTGTGTGGATCACAACAAACTGTGGCAAATTCTTAAAGAGATGGGAGCACCAGGCCACCTTACTTGTCTCCTGAGAAACCTGTACAAGGATCAAGAAGCAACAGTTAGAACCAGACATGGAACAAATAATTTGTTCAAAATTAGGAAAGGAGTATGGGAAAGCTGTATATTGTCATCCTGCTTATTTAACTTATTTGCAGAGTACATCATGCAAAATGCTGGGCTGGATGAATCACCAGTTGGAATTAAGATTGCCAGAAGAAATATCAACAACCTCAGATATGCAGATGATACCACTCTAATGGCAGAAAGTGAAGAG
>JANHZU010007673.1:16570-28163 GCA_032468055.1 Acrochordus granulatus | reverse complement strand
AAGGGATGAAATATGACAAGGCTATTCAGCTTGAGGCTAGACTTACACCATTTATTTTAATTTTTAATTTTGCACCCAGTTTCTTTATTATTTTCAATACAGTCATACGTTGTTTTGTTTTTTAAAAAAATATTTGGTGGGTAGAAATAGACTGAATCTGAATTATGTTGAAGCCATTTCTCCAGCATATTCTATTTAGGGGTTATAAAATGTGATATATATATATATGCACTAAAAGGAGAGTATTTCAAATGTGGCAAAATCTTTCTTTAATAAAACAAATAAGTAAAAACTTATTTCTTAGGTATATATTCTACATTTCCTCCTAAAGCTCCACATGGCTAACATATAGATCACCATTTTCTCCTTCCAACAGCAATTTTATGAGGAAGCTTGGGCTAGCCCAGAGTGAATAACCACAACTGACAATGGACTTGAATCCAGATTTCCCCAGTTTTAGACCAACACCATAATCATTGCAACAAACTGTTCTTAAAAAAAATCACTTAAAATTTTAACAGTGACATCACTTCATACATTCAGAACCCTAATTGGTAGTAGCTCTTCAGCATAACTATTGGAGAGCAAGGGAAAAATACTCACCCTTTAGAAAAGTACAGAAAAGTTGGATCACTTTCCTTCTCATTATAAATGTTCATCAATACAATGGTCTTAAAAAAAGACATCGAATTTGCAAGCATCTAGGGGCTCAGCAATGTTATTGAGGATATGAGCTGCACATAACATGCTATAGGAAGGGAAGACTAGAATGATATTGCAAAGTAGCCTGGGTTCTATTACATGGGGTGAAAGATGGATTTTTTGGGGATAGGAGTTGAAATGCTGGGCACTGTATAGGGTTCTTTTAGGACTATGCATGTAGTAAACAATCTCAAAATGCAATTTGGAGCGGATTTGTACTCATTCAGTGCATACAGATAATTTAATTCACTGTTCTCCATTTCAAGAATCTTTATGAAGCTCCAACATCAATCTGTTGATTTACTGTATTTGGCATTACAGCAACTGTACTAAGAAAGGAGGAAAAATATGTTTTGGTACTTGTTTTCACAAATTCTATAAGTGGGGAGATGAGTATTAGATTTAGGGCAGCAGGTCCTTCTTCAAATTCAAGTAACATTTGTGATCAAAACCACCATCAGTCACTCTAATCACACACTTGCCTCCCAGTTAATCATTTTGGCAGTTTTATGATAATGTTTCATGAACTATCTTAACTGAACTGCTTTCTTTTATAAAAAAGTTCTGGGAGTTAATATTAGAATAGAATACTTGAGTTAATATCATAATATAATACTTAAGAATTCTCTGTGTTATATTTCTCACTCCCTTCAACTCCATTCAACCAATTCTATAGTATTATAGTATTCGTACAACAAATACTCTATAGTATTCAGGAAGTGACATAATTATTCCTTATCATCACTTCTTCCTTATTTTTCTGAAATTTGCTGTAGGTATTTCTCATAATAGGAGCCATTGTCACTGAAAAAGAAAATTGCCTATTTGGTGTAGTGGTTACGGCACCAGGCTAGAAACCAGGAGACTGTGAGTTCTGATCCTACCTTAGGAATGAAAGCCAGCTGAGTAGCTTTGGGCCAGTCACTGTCTCTCAGCCCAACTCATCTCATGCTTGTTGTGGGGAAAATAGGAGGAGAAAGGAGTGTTAGATGTCTTGAGTTATTTATAAAAATAATAAATGTGACATTTTAAAATCTCTAATAAATTACATTTGAAACAAACAACTTACAGACATTTTAATAAATTCATTTTAAAGTAAACTTCTCCATCATTTAGTGTGTCTCATCCCATCGTAACACACTAACTTTCATGGAGACAGATCCTAGATGTGTTAAAAATACCATTACAATTTTATATTTTTCCTATGTTAGATTTAAAAAGTTATGGGTGGCACTCTGTTTTTGTTTCCAAATTTCATTGTCTTAGAGTCTTAGATTGGATTCTCAAAGGAAGGCAGCTGAACTTTGATCAATCCTGAAGGTTTTATTCCCTGTTTTGGTTTTAAAAACAGTGTTATATTTACCATAGAATACCGCTTTGTCACAACAATTCATAGAAGTGACAGAAAATTTCCTCAAAGCGGTTAGAATTTTCAGATTTCATTTTGTTTTGTTCACCCATTTCTAGTAAGCATCCTACCATTGCAGAACTAGGAATTCCTATACTCTAAATTTTATCTTGTCCCTCCATACCTAGCTCATTATTTTTCCTGAAAAAACAGTCAAGTCAAGGATATGTCTTATTATTTGAAGTAAGAATGAGCAAAGCTCATTGCAATTCAGTGGAAGAGAATTTCAAAGAGAAGACCATGAAATCCTTATGAGATGGTTTCCAGATGGAAGTAATATCCATAGGACCAGCGGTCTTATAATTAGTCCAAAATTTTCTACTAGCAATTAAGAATCTAATAGTTAGCCTGTTATACACACATGCTTTTAATTCAAAATTTAATTCAAAGCATATCAGGGATTTAAAGAGATGATTTTAATCAGGACTGCAGCACTTGAATAATTCTTCTTTCATGAATTGTGACTGCAACAAAAATCCTTCAAATTCAAAGTCATCATCAACATCATGGTACTAAGGCCAATTTATATCCATATTGAGTCTAGCATAGCACTTAGACTGAGCAGAGCATTCACCTTGCCTCTTGCTGAGGCTTTACATTGGTTGTTCTCTCAGCATTCACCTGTGGTAGTTGCTGTTTTTAGGTAAGTTTTATAATGCAATTTGGAAGTGAACACAAGTGCTCTTCCAAAAATTGCAAACATTTTCAGAATGTTAAGACTTTCAAACAAAATAAAAAATGTTCTATTGGAGGTATCTACATCTTGTAAAAAAAAATTAACTACAGGTACACACAGGTGGCTTGTGCTGCAATGTAGCAAAAGTGATCAGGAATGATCACAACCTAAAAACATCATGCTAATATTTTATCTTAAAATAAGGAAAGTTCCATCAAGAAAAATTTGCATAACAGAAAAAAAACTCTTAACAACTGTGGCTATCCAAATTGGTCCTTTATCAAAGTCTCTAAAACATCTAACTTTTCCTCTTCTGCTTCTAAAAAAGAAGATATAAACAGATGAAGCAGTGTAACCATTCAATATGTTTCCGGAGTATCAGAGAAACTTAGAATAATGTTCAGTAAACATAATATTAGGGTTCAAATATTCAAAACATAATTTTGTTGTTCAGTCGTGCAGTCGTGTCCGACTCTTCGTGACCACATGGACTGCATTACACCAGGCCCACCTGTCTTGCACTGCCTCCGGGAGTCTTCCCAAGCTCACACCCATCACACTGACTATGCTATCTATCCATCATCCTCTGCCATCCCCTTCTCCTCTTCCCTTCAATCCTTCCCATCATCACCGTCTTTTCTAATGAGTCCTCCCTGCGCAGTATGTGGCCAAAGTACTTGAGCTTCACCTTCAATATCTGTCCCTCCAAAGAGCAATCAGGTTTGATTTGTTGTAGGATTGACTGATTTGAACTCCTTACTACCCAAGGGACCCTCAAGAGTCTTCTCCAGCACCACAGTTCAGTGGCATCAATTCTTTGATGCTCAGCCTTCCTGATGGTCCAGCTCTCACAGCCATACAATATTACTGGGAAAACCATAGCCTTGACTATGCAGACCTTTATTGGCAGGTAGTTTAGCGGATACTTTATCAGTAGCTTGGATGGAACCCATACACTCCAAGTAATGTATTGTCCATAGCATACATCTATCTGTCCTCCCTTCTTCAGCTGCTGAAGAACCTAGCTGGTCTAGGACAGGTGTGTCCAACTTGGCAATTGTAATGTGTGGACTTCAACTTCCAGAATTCTGTGCTACACGGGCTGTTGCCCTTGGTAGCAGCTCTTATAAAGGCCATTCCTCTGCCCATTGTAGTTGGTATCCCTCTTTTAGTGGATGTTTTATCTTTGCTTTCTGTGGTCATTTTTTGTTGTTGATATTGTTCTGATTTCATGATTTATTATCATGGGCTTTTACCTTCTTTTTGTTCAATATTTTTTTACACTGTCCCAGAGTCCTATGGGATTGGAGAAAGTTAGAAGTGTTATTAAATAAACAGATAAGCAAATAAATAGTTGTCCTAATTCTCTCCCATTTCAGGTTGGTTATGGCTTTCATTTTTCTAATCAGAATTAATAATTATTAAGTCTTGGAATGTTGAGCATCTCCCACCCTTCTGCAAAAGGGAATCTGTTCTATTTTTCAGTTCCATGTCTTTTCTCCTATTTTAGCAAGAAGCTCAGGAAGAAAAGGAGGAAGAGATTCATCCACGACCAGTGAAAGAACGAAAGCTCACCAATCAGTTTAATTTCAGCGAAAGAGCCTCGCAGACCTACAATGACCCTGTGCGGGTAGGTATTCCTCTTCCCTTTGGATACCAGGCAAATCCCCTTTCCAGGTATCTTTCATCAGAGCACTGTTTTGCCCCAGTGGAAACTGTTTGCTCTGGGGCTGATAAAAAACAATGGGCAACTTTTGCCTTTATCTGTGTTTTGTAAACTGACAAGGTGATGCCGCTTCCATATGGGGTTTCCAACATCTTGGAAATTGATCCAATTTGGAAATTCTAATGTTTCCCTTTCCTTGGGGTTTCATAAATGGTTGTAGAATGGCTCTGGGGTGCAGAAGCGATAAAACCAGGACTTCATTCCTTTCCAGAATCTATCAAGATGCTCTTAATTCCCTTGAAAATCGAGTGAATCTAAAGTGATCTAATCTGCTGGTCAGCACTCACTGTCACAAGTTGATTGATATTAAAGGCAATGCCCGCAAGTTCTCCTGTCTTGAAATCAGTCCAAATCCAGCAGACAATATTTTACCAGGCCTAAATGTTATAAAATGGTGAGATGCTTTCATGTTTCCAAGAACTCTCCTCTTCACCCTCAATGGTTCTGAGCCCCATAAAGCACATGAAAATGCAAGTAGATTAATGGGGACCTCCTTTGGAGGAAAAATTGCCGGCCGGCAAATCGACAGAGCAGCGAGTCGGTGCGAAACTCACCCGTCCTGGGAATGGAGCAGGAGTCTCGGAGGATGCCCCAGATATGAACATTGCTGGCCAGCCGAGGGGGGCGGGGTAAAAATAAAGAAATGTATAATCTCTAATTTATGTAAGCCACCAAGAGTCTCTGGAAATTGGCGGCATAGAAATGTGATAAATAAATAAATAAAGAGGAGTTGTGGTCTTCCAATAATTTTCTTCAAGTTTACAAAACAAACACATTAAAACAACATAAACTAACAATTAAAAAAAGAGATAAAGAGTGAAGCAAGAACTATAGAAGTGAAGAATGATATAAAGAAAAGGAAAGGAAAAAAATATATGCAAAACATGACTTTTGACTTCTTCTTCCAAGGATATAGGGAACATTTCCATTCAACTCTTAAGTTTCAGACTGTGATACAAAATACTGTTTTCCCCAGAGGGAAAAAAGGAAAAGAGAAAAACATTCCTCCCCCCATTTTCCCCTCTTCAAATTTTAACAATCATCACATTCATAAGTCAGAATTTGATTTTCTCCTCATCTCTTGCAAAAAAATCCACAGGGGCTTCCAATGGCAGATAAATTTTTTCAATGATTTCTCTCTCACAAGGGCATTAATGAGTTGCGGCCATCCCAGTGACCCAACTGAATTAACTGTGCAATGGTTGAGTTCTAGCGTGAAATTCTTGACAAACTCCTTTCTTTCAGGATAGGGCTTGCCAGATGGAGCCCCCGCCCAGAGCAACTTTCTCGGATACCGTCAATCAGGTAACTATCCCTTTCTTCATTGTGGGTCTGCCAGGGCACCTGTGGATACAATCCAGCTCCTGCCAGCTTGGTACCCTCCTTACCTCTTGGGTTAGAACTCCAATGGTTCATAGCCAGCCAGTGCTTGGCATTTGGGCTCCTTGTTATAAGTGATAGTCCAGATCATTTACAGTGCATCATGGGGCTAAAAGTAGGGGTGCTTGTCTCATTGTGAATTATCTGAAGGGCTGATATGTCTAGGTAAAGGTAAAAATGTCCCCTGCCAGTCTAGGGGGTGGTGCTCATTTCCGTTTCATAGCCAAAGAGCCAGCATTGTCCGAAGATGCTTCCATGGTCATTTGGCTGACATCATTATATGCCAAGGCACACGGAATGCTGTTACCTTCCCGCCAATTTAGGCAGTATCTATTTATCTACTTGCATTTTTACATGCTTTTGAACTGCTGGGTCAGCAGAAGCTGGAGCAAGTAATGGGAACAAACCCTGTTATGTGGTGCCTGGGTCTCGAACTGCCAAGCTGCCAACCTTCCGGTTGACAGACTCAGTGTCTTGGGCCGTTGCGTCCCATGAATATACATCCAGAGCAGCATTCAAAGTCTATTCCCTATCAATTGCTGAGTCTGGAGCAAGACTATCTTATCTAGGTCTCATTGAATCCAGTAGTTATTTTCCAATGAGTATAATTCTATGACCTTCATTACCTAGATATCTTTTAAATAAAACAATTTGTTTCTTAATGTTTTTGAAACCAGAACAGGGACAGATGTTAAAATGACCATCTCTCTGATCTTGTGAAGGAAAAGGCTTCTGCTCAAGACATCAAAACTCTGTTGAATACTCCCTTTAATCTTTTTCTTGGAAGTGAGACAGCTGAACTTTGGGATGGTGTCAAAGCCAGATTTCAATTTAAGCTAAGCAAGCTACACTTAGGACCTCACAGTCCGAAGAGGATTCTCAGAATTTCAGAATTGTTTCTGTTTGCTTGTTTTATTATAATTGCATATATATGAAAGTCTCCGCAAACTAAGCCCACCTTTATGGCTCATGTATCCCTCATTAAATGATTAAGATATGCTTTGTTTCTACACACATTCACACTTTTGTTGTCAAGTTCACAGCCATCTTCTCTCATAACATTTGCGAAACAGAGGCTCTACAGCTTCACATAGCTTAAAGCCTCACCTTGACTAAATCCAGCCCTGGTTGGTTTTTAACTAGTTATGATTCTTGTGTCATCCGAGGAATTACCTTTTTTCTTAGTCTCTCTGACTGTAGTTCCTATTTCTGCTGATTTTTGGGTTGATGTGCAATTGTACTGAAGGGAAAATGCAGATTTGCACAGCAAGAGAAGTTTTTCATCTTTTTGTATTCCAATTTTTTGCAAGGAAACTGGAATAAAAAAGATGCAACCCCCTCTCTTGTCCTGCAAATCTCCATTTTTATTTCAACACAAAGGAACAAATGCAAACAAATGTATTTATTCAAAGCAAGTGAGGACAATCTCTGTTTTTAGAGAAGTCACAGTTTGCATGAGTTAGAAATCTACAAAACTTTACACTCGGGTAAAACAACAGTAATTGGCATTTTTCTAATTTTTTGTTGAATCCCGTTTCCCATGCTCTCTTCTCTGAGGTTTGCAAAAGAAGGTTTGATAGTTTGAAAAATACTGGACTAGTTAAAGCAAGGAGAGCTTCTTCCAGTTCTGAGTCTGTGAGGCTACAATTAAAGTGACTTATTCTTTGTCTTCCTTAGTGGGAAATCTATGATGCTTATGTGGAAGAACTCCAAAAGCTGGAAAAGTCAAAGGAAAAGGAAAAACTAAGAGCCCCAGTGGCAAAGAAAGAAGACAAGATGAGGGGAAGAAAATTAACCTCTCTAGAATCACAGGTGCTCTTCCATAATTCTGTTCTGTGTTTGTGCCCTTTCAGTTCTAGCTCCTGTTGAGCTACCTCTTATTTAGTGAACTAACCTGCTTTCTCTTGTGGTCACTCTAGTTCAGGGGTCTCCACCCTTGGCAACGTTAAGATGTGTGGATTTCAAGTCCCAGAATTTCTCAGCCAGCTATGCAATGCTATGCATCTTTGAGTCCACATATCTTTGTTGCCAAAGTTGGGCATCCCTGCTCTAATTGATATTTTATACATCAGAGGAACTTGAAAAGGTTTATGAGACCAGCCCAGTTGTACAGTTCCATATGTTATGATTGTGATTGTGTGATGTACAAGTGGAAGCATGCACACTGAAGGTTAAAAAAGCCCAAGATCCAAGATGTGTCTATCGTTGTTGAGCTCATGCCTCCAAGTGCTTTGAATACACAGGACTGATAACAGCTCTGGACTCCATCCTAGGAGCAGGTTCCACCACATTCAATCAAGGGACAGCAATTTGAGTTGTCTTTCAGCTACATGCCCTATGAGATATTTTAGAACAGGCATATCCAACCTTGGCAACTTTAAGATGTGTAGACTTCAACTCTCAGAATTCTATGCTGGCTGAGGAATTCTGGGAATTGAAGTCCACACATTTTAAAGTTGCCAGGGTTGGACAGCCCTGCTTTAAAATATAATCCTCATTATTTACAGTGGCATAATCCAACTCAGTTGATAAATGCTGTTCAGAACTCTTCTTCTCTCTTGTTGAGAACTTTGTTGGATACATCTTCTCCATCCATCCAACTTTCCATCTCTCTTCTGTGACTGTTTTATACAGCAAAGAACTAAGGTTGGGATGACCAAGGGGCCTTCCTTTGGGACTGTCCTTGCTAATTTCTCATAGAATTATTCCAAGTGGCTCTGGAAAGATCTGTGCCTTTTGCTATAGATGTAGATAGATCATGTGAATTCATGCCTGTCATTCATGCCTCTTTCTTTCCATGCTTTTGCTTTTCCTGCCTTTTATCTGTTTTGCCAGTCAACTGTTGTGGTGTTTGCTAATGTTTAATAAATAAACATCAAGCTCAATTTTTGGCTAGCTGAACAGAGTGTTGTGCAGGCTTGCTCTGATCTGGATCTAGAGGTTGAAGGGAAGTGAGTGTGCTACATACAAAGGAAGCTGAAATGACCTATAGTCATTCTCTAGCAGGGTTCACATACCATCCTATGGTATATTTTTTAAACTGTGAGGTGATTAGTGAACAATTTTATTTTTTATTATTTTTAATTTATTTTATTGTGAGCTGCCCCAAGTTGTTTACAGTGAATTGAGCACAGAAATATTAAACAAACAAACAATTTCTGTCTCTAGGACATAGTGTTTGAACTTATCCAATAAAGGTAGTCCTTGACTTACAATCATTCATTTAATGACTGTTTGAAGTTACAGTGGTTCAGTGCTCACACTTACAACCGTTGTAGCATGCTGGGCTCACATGATTGCCACTGGGACTTTCCGAGGGGCTTCTGTTAAGCAAAGTCAGTGGGGATCTCTCCATATTGGATGTTGGCTGGTTTCACATCTAAGTCAATTTTATGTAGTATGGTGTACAAACTCAGCCAATTGTGGCTTTCTCAATGTACTATGTATAAGCCCAGCTTGGCATAGTTCAGGGTGTTAATCCAGCAATTGACATGGTTGCTAGCCATAGCTGTTGCTTGTTATCAAAGACTTTATGCACAGCTGAAAGTAAGATTTGCTTTTGTAAATATTATTTAGTGCATTGCCAAGTCCAGCTCTGTTAAGGGTTTAAATATATAACCTTATCTGTTGTACCTCCACCCACTAGGATATTTGATTTGCCTTGACAAAGAGCTTTATAGTGCAGAGACAATGAGGTTTTTGCCAGTGAAACAGTGCGTATCCTTTTTGAAGGCTCTCCATGTTTCTTGTTTTCACTACTTGTGAAGGCTTCTGGGCCAGTGCTCACAGAGCTGGTTTGCTTTGTTATAGAAGCCCAGGGGGACTCACTGGCTTTGGAGAACAACTTCAAGAGTGGGCTTGATTGGACCCCTTCAGAAATTTGCACAGGCCTGCCAATCTCTGCGCTTATCTCTTGGCACACAGTCCTCTGGCTTCTCCTCTTTGCCCATACCAAAAATGAATGAAGTCTTTTAGAGAAAAGTAGATGGTTTGCTTTTCTTCTCTATAAAAGTCTGGATTTATCCATCACTGATAGAAAAGAATATTTATAGCTCAGGATTGAACTGTAGGGTCCTTGGTGCTCTCTGAGCTTGGTTGGTTTTTTTACAGACATTTTATTACCCAACTAGGTAACATCATCAGTGCTAGATAGGAGTGGGGTTTACTCTCTCTTTATATACTGGTGGCTTGCCTGTCAGTGTTGGTGGGGGTGTTGATTTAGGTTGTTATAAACTGTTTGATTATCTGAGTTGGTAGTTCCTTGATTGGAGTATTGTTTATTGATTGTGGATCTGGTATTAATTCTGGTGTTAATCTCTGTATCTGGGTGTTGATTGCTGGCATGAAGGTGTTTTGTCTTTCGCTTTTGAATGTCTCTTTTGCATTGTATATAGATGTTATTTATCCTTTTGTGCCTGTTAATGGTTGATTTGTCTGAGTGCCAAGCCTCTAGGAATTCTCTAGCATTTTTTGACTTACCCATCACTCTAAATCATGATTTGATAACCATGGTTTGTCAAATAAAATTAGCACAAGATTTAGCTGAGTTCAAGTGGGACACTAAATACAAGGAAACCCTATTATGGCTGCATGTGGGGGAAGCAGAAACCCAAATGGATGAGAGAGAAGAAAGGGTCGATTTAAGCCAATTAATTGATTTTGGAAAAGAAAAAGGATGGAAGGAAAATCTGACTACTGATTTAATTACACTGACAGTGTGGTGGTTAATGATACATTAGTCCCCAAGCCTGCACTCAGCAAATTTTCTCCACATTGCTGGGGACAGAAGCAACTCCCTGTATCGATGTGAAGTCTAAAACTTTGCTGCTGAATTATAAGCACATATAAATGGGCCTCTTTAGCAGTACGATTGTCCCTACTGGGAAATATGGTTCCCTGAAACTGATTGAAGGTAATCTTCGTGCCCATAAGAACTGGGTAGTTGTGATGTTATTACTGGCTCAGAAACACGAGTCTGTCAGAAATAGATCATTAGGAGGAAACAGAAATGGTCCCAGGGGACTCCATTAGCACTTTTTCTGCATGCTTCATTAATTCCCACAGCAAGCCTGTAATTGGCATATTGGCAGTTGTTTTGTGCTGCTAATTCTGGGGAAGCCACAGGAGGATGTGTGTCAGGGTTACATGGCTTAGCAGCTTCTTCCCCCCTGAAAATTTGGAATTCCAGGTGGGAAGCTATGAGGGTGAAAATCACACATATAGACATCCTGGAGTTATTACTGACTCAGAAACATGAGTCTTTCAGAAAATAAGAAAGTGGGCTGATTGGTTTCAGCTTTACAGGTTAAAGGCAGAATTTGATGGGATAAATAGATTTGCGCAATCCTCTGACTTGTTTGATCTATATGTTTCTGGTGAGAAGGGTGGCTATGTAAATTTGATAAATAAAAATTAAGTAGATATTTCCCATTTCAATTAGCATTAAAGTATTTGTGTTTGAACATACAACCTAAAGAATTCAGGATTTCAATCTCAAATAAAGCAGAAAATGTCTTTCCCTTTCTCTCTTGCCTTTTGCCTTCCTTCTTTCCTCAACTATTTCTAAAGCCTCATCAGACAGCCACTTTGCTTTCTTGTGTTTCTGTGTCTTTGGGATGGTTTTAGTAGCTACCTCTTGGACAATGTTACGCACCTCTGTCCACAGTTCTTCAGGTACTCTGTCTGCCAGATTTAATCCCTT
>JANHZU010007671.1:0-10951 GCA_032468055.1 Acrochordus granulatus | reverse complement strand
GAAAAGAAGTCCAGTTGCCATGACTCAACTTCCAGACCCTTAATACTGGTTAGGAAATTTATATAGTGCCCTGATGATTTAGTTGTGCACAGGACTGGTGCCTGGTTTTGGAACCAAGAAGACATACAAATCATGGTTACCAAACCCATCCACATATCGATCACTATTAATACCTTCTAGGAGAAAAATGGTGAGGTTTTGGCTCCAGAGTATTTTTTACAACTTGAAATGGAATTACAGAACTGGTGCTTTAAGTCTGTTTTGTTTTAGTTTTGGGAGAAAACTAGGGAAAAGAGACAGAATATATATAGGGATTCAAATAAATAATAATTTCAAAATAAGGATATTTAAGCATTGCAGGTCATCCGAATGACATCCTGGCATTGCCCAGCCTGAAGCATTGCCTCTAGGGGAGAGCATCCCTATGTCCCTGGCCTTTCTGATGTGTCTCTTGCTCCTGGGCTTAATTTGAGCCAAGATTCACTGGAGATTAAGCCAAGTTCCAAAAAATTGGACTATCTGCTTTTCATTTGCAAAGTGGCAGGTTGAGAAATAAATCAAGCTATACAGAGTTTTTTTTCCTGTTTCCAAAGGTAGGTTACTCATCTACATACAGATAGAAGACCCCAATACTTAATCTTCTGCTATGTGATTTTCTCTTATTAAAACAGCAACTCTTCTGTATTGCTGAAATTTCCTTTTTCTGAGGAATCTGCATTCTGCACAATGTTTTCATGGACAGACTCACATCTGGGAAGAGACAGCTGGGTGAAGTACTATGTCCTTTCAGCTCTATAGAGTAGGTGGTACAGATACTGTCTTTGCACACATCACCCTGCCTTTATTTCCTTCCCTAGAAATTCTCTCAAAAATTAAGATTCCATTCATGATTGCAGAAATATTCCACAATGTATCCAAACAGCTGTAAAAGTTAAAGGAGAGAGTGGAAGGAAGGAAGAATGGAAGGTAATTAAACCTTTACTTCAGATGATTGTCCAGGGATACACAGCCAAGTGACAACCAACTCAGAGCTTTCTTTCACTTGTTATACTTTAAACCCAGACAAGCAAAACATAACTTTAAACCCCCATTACCAAAACATATCATAATTTGCTCCCCCCCAAAAAAATCACATTATAAGCCCACCTGACAATCTGATTCACCCAAGATGTTAAAGCGATGGATGACTTTCCCAACCCAATGTTAATTGAGCATGCTGTAAGGATACCTTCAAAAAAATGGCCCTAGATCAGCCAATAGCAAACAAAACCAGTAGTGAATGAGTGATTGCTTAAACATATACAAAGGTTCATTGGAAAATCTGATGTCCTGGTCTTAATGGGATCTCCCTTCAGATGCTCAAGTGTTACATTTTCATTTTGAAAAGCTTTGGAGCAAGCACCATTTTGCTGAGAGAAAAAAATATGGAAGTATCCCTATAAACCCTATAAAAGGTGCATAGTGGCTGAGTGGCTAAGATGCTGGGCTTGTCAGCCAGAACGTCAGCAGCCTGAATTCAAGACCCAAGCGCCACTGCATAATGGGGTGAGCTCCCATTACTTGTGCCAGCTCCTGCCAACCTCGCAGTGAAAGCATGCAGAATGCAAGTAGGTAAGTAGGTACTGCCTAATGCAGTGGGAAAGGTAACAGTGTTCCATGCGCCTTGGCATAGAGTCATGCTGGCCATATGATCACGGAAGCATCTTCGGAGAAACGCTGACTCCCTTGGCTGTGAATCAGAGATGAGCACTGCCCCCTAGAGTTGGCCATGACTGGTCGGAGAAACCTTTACCTTAAGTATCTTTATAAATGATCAGTTGGCCAACCTGTCTCTAATGACAACAAGAATCCTGTAAAACACAGTTATCAGCAACTCCAGTATATTTATACTGGCCCAGGTCCTGATGCCAGATGTGGCATGATTTGAGATACTTAACATACAATATTATCCTTTGATGTCCTGATCTTTTCCCTAGCTGCAGGATGGATATACATGTACATATTTCTTTAAACATATAATTCCTTTCTGAAAGAAAATGGGCTTAATTCTCAAACAAGAACCAGGACCTCATTTAACAGTTTCTGCTATGTTTAGATGCCCTGAATGGGGTGGGACTGAAAAATGCATGGGACCAATATTTTATGGGTGGATGGGGGGATTTAACCCTATTAAAGGATTTACATTACATTTGTTGTGCACTTTCCAACTCAAATAATGGGACCACATGACCAGTTTCTAGCAGATGTACCAGAGGGGGCTCTACGTGATGCTCTAAGAGCATGCTATGTCGTGCAAGTTAACCCAAAATCTCTGTTCATTTTTTGCCTGTTGCTATTTTATTAAAGTTTATTGTAAAATAAAAATACAACAAGAAACATAATTAGAAAGCTAAAGAAAAGAAGGAGGTGCAAAGAGAAAGAAAAAAAGCGACTTCTGGCTTCTTTCAGTGCAATAGAATACAAAAACAAAAAACCAGAATCTCAACCTTTTGATTTACATTTCTAAACATTTCAAGCAATGTTTGAAACTACAACAACAGTCATTCTAATCACCAATACCTAAAATCAAACTTTCATATTTTTTTTTAAATTTCAAGCAAAAAATCCAGAAGCAGTTTCCAAGTAGAGACAAAACTAGATAGGTTCTTCTCTTTCATTAAGGCAATTGATTTGGCCATCTCTGTAAGTATTTGCCATCCCCTTCACCATCCATTCTTCCATTGTGGGACCCAGAATCCCCGCTCATTGTCATAAACAGACTCATTCAGCAGCCACACCACTTGTGCCTGATAACTAGAAGTGTCAAAATCAAGTGATGAAGATGTCTCTGTGAATCAGCTTTACATGCCTTGGACCGCTCAGGTCGGAGCAAGACACACCATTATCTGAAGGTATTTATACAGTTAGTGTGCAGTGCAAGGATTTCCTTTTTTTGGCAGGGCAAGGCATTAACCTTCAAGGAGTGAAGAAAATAGAAACCATCAATAAGCATCGTTCCCTTTCTTTTTATACTATTCAAGAAACGCTTAACACAGTGAGTTTTAAAATATTTATCAATATTTCTCTCTCTCTCCTTATAAAGCTGGGAGCCTGGAGAAACCATCTGTCTAGCTTTATAACCTGAGTGGATAAAAAACTGCAGCCACATGCATTTTTCAGAGCTTTAGAAAATTAACTGAAATAGTTATTTCTGCACAGCGCTAACATTCTGACTTCTAATTACTTTACACAGATGTATTTTCCTCCTGACATTTCACTTTCTTGCTTTCTGAAGATAATGGCCAAAGCAAAAGACATCAGAATCACACAATTTTTCCTCTGCTCGCTCGGTTGTAAGCTAAATTTTAAATCAGAGAGATATTTTTGAGCTGCTTAGCTCCAGATTAGAGTTTGCAGTTGTATTGTTTGTACGTACGTATTATTTGTTTTCTTTTGGCTGTTATAGTTCAGAAAACCTTCACAGCTTCATGCTTATCATGCACAAACCACACTCACATAGAAAATTCTCTAATGGGACATTTATCCTCTTATTTATTGCCATGAAGATGCCGATGAGATTTGGTTTTATGATGATACCTAAGCCAAAATAGATAGAAGCTATTTTTTCTTAATAACTCCCCTAGTCGATTGCATGAACTTTTTTCCCTAGTCTTACTCTAGGGATGCAACCCGTCTGAGATTAAGCAAAGGTGGTCACTGACTTGGTTGTCTTTCATAACTAGGTTGTCCTGCATTTAGGAATTCTTTCTGAAACAAGCATGAAGGACGCTCTTCCTGGTCTTCCTTTAAACACCAGGTCTGGATAACAAAAAATATGAGATGGGAAGAGAAAATGCTTTATCCTAGGTTAGGCCAGTTATTCTAAACAGTAGAAGTTTGCCATGATTTTTGGGAGAAATTTATTCCAAAACTTTAAACTAGAGATACCGCAATAACTCAAAAATGTCCACTACCAAGCTAAGGTGGCTGTTGCTACGGTATTTCTTCTTTTTAAATAAGTCTGGGAAATTAGTTCCGTCCTTGAAAAAGTGAAACGAAGATGCAAATAGCAAAAATAAAAATGTGCATGACACAGATTCCTCTGACAAAGTACTGCAACTAAATAATTCTAGAATATTGACTTTAAATCTTGCAAACAGCACTCTTTCCCTTTAAGAGGGCACAAAGTATTTTTCTTTTTTCCCCTCTTTAAACACTGGAATTACATACAGCACCTCTCCATTCTTGATCAATTAGAGAGAAAAAACTGCCCTTTTTGTTAAAGAAATCACATGCAGAGTTTTGTAATTTATGCAGTCAGTGAAATCATAACATCCCTATAATTACAGGAATAAAAATAGAGTTTGTTTCTGCTGTCCTCATACTAAACTAATTTACATGGGAATAAGCATCGAGTTGCTGTGAACAAAGACCATGTTTTTATTTTTAAAAAGGGCTTATAAAAGTCAAGTGAGCACTCGTGACCTGTAAAGTGGTCTACTAGGGGTATGCAAGCTTGATAGATTCAAAACTTGGAATATATTCATCGGTTTTGGGAGGAGAGGATGTTGTCACGTCAGTATTTACTCCTAGTGTCTGCCTGAAATTTTCTCCGCAAGACTTTTCAGGCTGTGGTTTGCCAGTGCCTCCTTCCTAGGGCTGAGAGTGCGTGACTGGCCCAAGGTCAACCAGCTGGCTTGTGCCTGACGTAGCAGTAGAATTCAGCCTGGCGCTTGAACCACTACGCCAAACTTGCTCTCATATTCATCAAATGCAGTCTGTTTTATCTGGGGAAAGAAGGCATCTCATCCTAGGTCCCCTCTGTCGGTTTGATCCAAAAGGTTCGATTCAGAGGTTAAATTCAGCTGCCTTCAAACCATCCACTGAACCAAAACTTTGCACAAGCTCTAGAATCTACGCATGCCAAACTGACAGACTTCTGTTTATTGAATGCTTTACAACGTAAAAACTATAGATTGTTGCGTCACATAATGTCAACTTTTTTGCTGTTTCCATTATCAATTGTCATATGGCTGGGTTCATCCGTGTCTATGGAAGGACAGTATATTAAAGTGAAAGCTAATCAATTGAATTGGGGTCATGTAAATGCTAAACCATAGAGTGAAAAAAAAAATCCACCTGATTGTGGTGAAAACCAGCCCAAGTTCCCACGTGCAGCACATGGACATTTATTGACCGGGTTCAGTGTGTTATGCAAACCCTATTCTTGATTTTGAGGAATCCGTAGAATCCCTATTTTGCCAGGAAAAAAAAAAACTTCAATAAAATAGAGGAGGAGGAAGAGAAAGAGGGGGAAGAAAGAAAAAAGTAAGTAAAACAGCAGGAGGAAAAGAAAATCACCAGGAAGGCTCATTTCTCATAGAGGTGACTGATTCTCATTCATGTTTGGTGACAGGCCCACCCTGTCAAACAAACCTTTTCAGTCAACCTAGCATTCAATCATCCTGGCCAGAAAGTGTCTGTTTTATCCTAAGGGTCCTGTCTCGCTTCTCTACATGAAAACAACCAATGACTTACTAGAGAATGCAGGTTTCTTTTTCCTTAGGCAAACAACGAACATATTTGTAATAGAGAAGAAATACAGTGGCAAGACCGAACTGAAATTACTTGTTGGGTTTTGCAAACTTCTTTTCCTTCTTGCCATTCCAGTGACTTTCTCCTTCTCGGTATTTCTTGTTAAATGTGAATTGACTGTACAATTATAAATGCTGATAATATACAGTGGAACCTCGCAAGACGAGACTGATCCGTTCCGGAAGAACGCTCTTAGTGCGAAATGCTCTTAAAGTGAAACGAGGTTTCCCATAGGAAACAATGGAAAGTTGGACGATCTGTTCCACGCCCCCCAAAATATTCACCAAAAATCATTTTCAATGGAATTAGATGTAGAAATGATTGTCCCTAACGTCTGAAACAAGTAACCATGATTAGGTAAAGGTAAAGGAGACCCTGCCAGTCGTGACCAGCTCTAGGGTGCGATGCTCATCCCCGTCTCTAAGCTGAAGAGCCAGTGTTCTTCCTGGGACGGCTCTGTGATCATGTGGCTGGCATGACTGGACATGCCCCTTAGCCATGATTAACATACGATATAAAACAGAAATAGAGCAAACTAACCAGTACTCATGGATCTGCTTTGAGGCAGGCTCTGGCCTCGGCTGCTGCTAGGCTGGCTGCTGTCCCTGCTGGCTCGGAGGCTCCACTGCCGCCGCTCGAGGCAAAAGGGCCTTTTCCCTTTTCCCTCAGCGACGACTCACAGGACAGCCCATGGACAGTAACAGAGTAAACTGCACGTGGCAGCGCCGGCAGAACTCTCGCGCGGTTGCTGCCTGAAGGGGAAATACAGAGCGTGCTGACTGATGACACGTAAGTTATCACGCAAAGCTTGCTCATCTTGCGAGTTGCCGCTCGTCCAGCGGAATAAATTGTATTAAAAATGTTGCTCGTCTTGCGAACATCTCGTGCAGCGAGGTGCTCATCTTGCGTGGTTCACTGTTCTTGGAAACAAACCGTGTGTAGTTCCATGAGAATCAGTCCCTAATCAGTGTGTTATTCCCTAATTTAGCTGCCTGCAGTGACTGCAATATGAAGCCAAAGTGATTGTGTCGCATTGCTTTGCTGGTTCATACTGTCGGGATTCATAAGCTAACCAGAGACAGGCTTGCTTAGAACCTGGATGGGGAACTATCAAGGAATTTCGGAGCTGTAGGCTCAAATGAGAAGTTGTTAGAAACAACCCAGCTTCCATCTTAAAATAAAACTAGAGAGTTTGGCATGAAGACAGAAAAATTTAATGTTTTTGCAAAGACGGGTGCACCAAGTACTCGCAGGTACAGTGGACACACCTAGCAAGAGAATCTCCATACAATTATACCCTACTCCCAACTGGACTTGCCCTCTTCCCTTTCCCCATTGGATAGGTACTCTGGAGTGTACAGCCTATCAGAGCCACCTAGGAAGTCCCACTACTCTAATTCTATCTCCCCTTACCCTTATTTGTAATTTTCCTTTTTTGGTTATATCCATGTTTTCTTGAGTCTTCCTTCTAATCATTCTTTTCCACATTCCTAGTGATAAGGGAATTACCCATAATTTATCTCATCAAGGTCTTACGTCTAGTCACTAGGTTGGGTCAACAATCAACATGCAATTAGTTGTTTGGGAAAGGATGTGTGTTCATTCAACCTTCAATAAATTGTTTTGGGAAGAGAATGTGCTTTTCACACATTCTTGAAAGAAGAACGTGTATCTCTTTTAACTTATCTCCTCAAGGTTATAAACTGCTTCCTTTAGGAAAACAGATCTCCTCTGGAGAAAAATGGAGAAAAAGAGAAAATATATTTTATTTCCCACACCGTAGCCTCAAATATAACCATATTTTTGATTTTGCAACCACTGCTATACTTAGTTGAGCTAATAGCAAAACAGAGTGTGAAGTTATAAGGGCTTGGGAGTCGGGACCATTATCTATCAATAGGCACGTGGAACTGCCTCCAGGCTTCCAAGTCCTCCATAGCTGTGACAGTATAAAGTTGCAGAAGAGAGGGGAAAGAGGAAAGAAAGGCTGGGGCTCAGTAACAGTAACAACATAGTTGAATTACAGCCTACCAAGCCCTCCATTGCTCACAGTATAAAGCTGAAAAAGGAGAGAGGGGGGAGGGGGGAAAGACTTGGGCTCCTTTTAATCAGCAATAACAAACAGTAAAAACTTGTTGGAATTAAAGCCTACTAATCCCTCCAACTACTTAATGGACTTAAAGGGACAATGTGGGCTGTGCCTTTCAAAATCCTTTTTGCTGGTTCAGATTACTGCAGCCTCTTTCCAACCAGTCACACTCTAGGGTGCGCTTTTGCAAGTGATTTAAAGACTGATGGTTTTCCACTTGGGTTGCATTTAACAATCTTATGTCTCCAATAATGGAGTTAAGCAAGAGTCTAAAATCTCAGGCAAATAAATCTTTTTCTACCTTCCCAGTGGTCAACTCCTTGTTTCATCACCACCTTCTTTTCCTGGGATACACATTTTCACCTTTATTTGCAATAATTTTTCACTCCAGACCAAATCAATTGATTGATTTGATGTCTCCAACTTTTGAGGTTGAAAGTAAAATGGCCTGTTTTTTTTAATTATTAGCCCCTTGTTCTGCTGCTACCACCACTAAGCACTTTTAAAGGTAAAGATTACCCTGCCAGTCATGACCTAGGGTGCTGTGCTCATCTCCATTTCCAAGCCAAAGAGCCAGCATTTGTCCAAGGTCGCTTCCTTTATTAATGTAAACATTCCCTAAGTCTGTAAGTAACATTAACAGATAGAACATGGGGAAGATAGATCCCCTTAGTTAGCATAGAAACCAAGAAACAAATTGACTTATTAAATAATATAAAAATGAATTTTAAACAGATTCACTTAATAGCACAAATTACATCCTTTTAATTCAAACATATCCAGCCATAAAATAATTCCTAATCTGTCTCCCTAAAGAAGGAAAAGACAATCCCAAGCTTGGATTTTGAGCTTCCCTTGGACCTGTCCTTCCACCTGCACCTTCAAAATCCATCTCCTTGGTTTTTCCCTCTTGGAATTTAACCTGCAAAGAGATGCCCCCTATTGCCATCTTTTAATAGGCAGCTCCCCCTCTTAACCACTAAACAACCAAAATTCCATTGACTTAATAGGGGAAGAAAAGGCCTAGGAAAAGGCTTTCATGTTCCACACTCAGCAGATCTTTTGTATGTAGAGGACTTCATTCTTGGCTGCAAGAAAGAAAGAAATCTTCAGTGTTGAGCTTGAAAAGTTTCTGCTGTTATTTAGTTCCTGAATGTAGAATTACATTTCTGGGATAATACTGGTTTGCAATATGCCTGGCCTAAATAAGTGAGTAGTACTGTAGCATTGATCATGGAAAAGATTGTATCCAACACATCTGAAAACAGCTAACTTGGTGCAAATTGCTATAGGGTGGTATACTCTCCAAGCACTGGGATAGTAAGGTTGGAGTTTGGGGTGTGCATAGATAAGTTGATGAAGATGATAGAATAAGCACTGGAGTTCTTATTTTGTTTTATTTTTATTGTTGTTTTCCTGTTTGTGATTTCATTACTGTTGTGAGCCACCCAGAGTTCTATTTTACAAGAGGATCAGCAATATGAAATTTTCAAATAAATGAATGCATACATACATAAATACAGCCAATAACTGATATTTTAGTAGCTCAGCAAAATTCTCCATATGTCATAATTTTTCCAAAAGGTATACTGCTAATCTAAGCAGATAAGGAGCAGTATTAGGAACATGGATGATCCCAAATACATTTTTTAGAAAAGAGGTTACATTCTAAATAATTTAAAACATGTTGAAAAACTATTCTGAAAAACAGCATGTATGTCTGTGTGAAAAATAAATGGAGAAAAACACAAAAAAATACAGGTCATTAAAAATGAGGAGCCAGATAAATCTTTCCAAGATAGTTGTTGCTTTTTAGATATGGCAATAATTATTGTTCATACTTTGTTTCCTCATTCCTTTTCAGTGTATTCATTGTCTTAAATTCCAGTAGCATAATTCCCACTAAAGAGTCATTACCTAGTAAAGGCAAACCTGAACATGAAAAGGAATTTGATACTTTATGTACATAATTGCGCTCAGTCACCACCAGTAATAACTTTATAAAGGTTTTATAAAGTTTTTTGTTGCAAACTGCCAGGTCATGTAACATTTGCTGGGGATGGGGGTAGAATAGAGGGTGGATGGTGCAAATATCTTTAAATAGTAATTGTTTACAATTTCAGAAATCTGACAGGATATATATGAGATGTTTGTCTTTACTTAAGGTTAATTTATAATTGGCCTAAAATTCCAAGAAAACCGAAAGGCTCCTTTGAGATATAAATGAAATAACGACCCTCCAAATATGGGATACTCTTCAGAACTATTTGATATGGGTTTCTATCTAGGACTTTGGCATGCAGGAGTCAACAAGACAGAGAATAGCCATGAACTGGAAATTGACCACATGGGTGCTTTAATGGTGAAAGTGTGGTACCTTTATTGCTGCTGGATATCCCCTGCTCTTGAACACTGTTTAATTTTATTGCTGCTTTTCTGCATAAAGTGCCTTAAGCAGCTCCGAAGCAGCTCCGAAGACATTTGTAGTGAAAACTGATAGTTCATGTTAAAATAGAAATACAAAGGGTTATTTATCAACCTGATCCCAAGGGGACAGCAGCATCAAGACACTAAGGGTGAGTCTTCTCAGTGGGGATCCATCAAAACAAAGACTGAGAGGATGGTATGTCTTTAATTTGATTACTGCAGGGAGGAACGATTACTCATTCACATCTGGTTTGCTTCAAGCATAGTAATTGTTCATTTTACAATACTTATAACCTTTCTCCAATCCCAAAGGTTTCTGGCAGGCATACAACATCAAACAAAATACAATATTCATGAATAGCTAAATTTCATTCTAAAAATTAAATAAACAAATAGCCAAAATTCAAAAACATGTTTTTCAGGTAAAAATTGGTGAAATAAGGGTAGGATGGGTAATGCCAGCCCCTCTTCCAGTCCACTGAAAGTGGCCTCTGTCCCCGCCACTGAAGACACTGTGGACCCTAGACAAAAAAATTAAGTTCTTCTTTTTCTTTACTTCTTCTACTACCACTTTGGGTGTCAAGGGAGATACAAAGTTCTGATTCTTGCACTTCTGCACCAGTGTTATTTGATGCTGTTGTAGAACATCTTTGAAGTTGTCTCTCCATCTTCTTCTGGGTCTGCCTTGTGCTCTTTGACCTTCTCCTCTTTTTGTATATGTCTTGTATAGTGTGGAATCTCAAGATATTCTCTCCAGGTGAGCAAACCATTTTATTTGCTGTCTTTGTATGTCTGTGAAGACTCTCACTCGTCCAGGGTAATTGCATCGCAACAAAGTTTAAAAAACAGGCATCTGGACTG
>JANHZU010007670.1:49355-59953 GCA_032468055.1 Acrochordus granulatus | reverse complement strand
AAAGAAAGAAAGAAAGAAAGAAAGAAAGAAAGAAAGAAAGAAAGAAAGAAAGAAAGAAAGAAAGAAAGAAAGTAAGTTTGGCTAGAACAAAATCTTTCACCTTTTGACCCCAAAGGGGACTGGGCAAAGAAGCTTCAACCTCCTCCTCAAATCGGCTTCTGCAACCAATGGAAAAACATGTAGGATGGGCTGTAAGGATCCTATTTCTATATGTTCTTGCTGCAGAAAGTTGGCATATGGAAAAGCTGGATTCAAGGTCTCATAAATAAAGGGTGAGTGCTACTAATGTACCAATAGCATCAAAATATGCCAGCTGACAGATTGGAAAGCAGGCTGACAGCTCCGTTAGAGATACAAGACTCATTTGCTCATGCAGTGAACTTCCCAATTACAGCTTCTTGGACCAAATCCTGAATTCCTTAATTGGGAGGAACAGTCCAGCTGATGTCACGTGACCAGGCATGGATCTCTCCCAAACACCAAGTGGCTGAACAACAGATGAACATTTTAATTAAAGAGATAGCCCCAAACCAATGCCAATTACCATGCAAGCATGCTTAAATAAGACCATAAATTACCATTAATAATTTCCCACCTTTGATGAACTGAGGGTTGCTGATATGAGAAGCAGTACAGAGATTGATAGATACTACAGCCTAGTCAAGGACTCCAGGATGTGCAACGTTAGTGTAACATCATCCGGATGTTGCTGTGAATTTACTCTGTAAGCAACTTACCCTGCTCTACCTTTGGTATTGTGTGTATGCATGAGTTTTAGTGCTTAAATCCATTTAACACCCTGAAGAAAGCAAAAACCTAAACCAGTTTCATTATTTGGAATTTCATGACACACAATTTTATCCTGCAATATTTTTTCCAACCTGCATGGTTTAAACAAACCAGCATTTTAAAGTATGCCAGCTTATAAGTATTACAGGGTCCTTCATTCCCACAAAGCTGACAGTCGTAAGAATGTCATCTATAGTAGTACAGCGGCACAAGAGGACATGCCTCCATCAATTTATTATTTGGTATGATTTATCTTGGTCACATTAATATAATACTCTGTTTCAGCCCCCAACAGTGGTTATAGGTAATCCTCAACTTATAACCATTCGTTCAAAATTACCACAGCACTGAAAAAAGTGACTTATGATCAGTCATCACACTGAGACCATCACAACATCCCCACGGTCATGTAATCAAAATTCAGGCACTTGGCAACTGACATGTATTTACAATGGATGAAACATCCCAGGATCATGTGACTGCCATGAACAACCTTGCTTCTGTCAAACAAAGTCAATGGGGAAAGCCAGATTAGTTTAATGACCGCATGATCCACTTAACAACTGCTGTGATTCACTTAACAACTGTTGGCAAAAAGGTCATAAAATAAAGCATGACTGACTTGCCTTGCTTGCTTAAGCAATGAAAATTCTGCTTCCAGTTGTGGTCTAAGTCGAGGACTACCTACATTTTTACCCCCTGGTTCACTTTCAGATCTTCTTGGGGAGCTGATAAGAGCAAAGTAAGAACATTATTTCAATGGAATGGTGGAAAAGAAATTGGTTTCATTTTCTTCCAGAAATTTGGAATTATATTTCTTTCCAGTGGCATATTTTGGTTCAATATTCACGTGGATTTGAATCAAACCATGTGGTCTTCAAACAATTTCTCTACAGTTTGGAGTACTAGTACAACACAGATCAATTTTCTACAGTTTTCTACTGCCAATTTAGTAGGCTGAAGGTGTAGCAGTGTTTGCACATAGGGATTCCATGAGAACCTGCCCATTTCATGGAAGAAACTTTGCAGAAGTGTTATATATCCATTATAGCAACCATATGAAATCCTGAGGAACAGTGATGTTTGGCTGGTGTAGAATAGAAAAAAATGCTCTTGTAGATGTAAGCACTTTTCATTAAATTTGCTGAAAGGGAATTTGCTTGAGCAGTTGTTTCAAAGGAGAAGAAAATTTTGGAGAAATTTTCATGGTGGGATGTGATGTTCTTGCCCATATTTAAGAATGGGATGACCAATAGGTATGTAGGAGGCTCCTGTTTTCATTGTATCATCCCTTCTCCAACTATTTTCAGCTTTCTGAAAACTATGGCTTTCCACGATTCCATTAAATCCTAAAACCTCAGAAGGACAGTGTTGGGATTACCCAACAGAATAATTATATTCAACAGAAGTTCAGTTGAGATTACCCTCTTCCTATGTTCCTAGTAGAATAGAAATTCTGCCTTGGAGAAATAGTTCAAAAATCCCTCTTTCCGTTGGAAGCTTACAATGAAATTGTCTTATTAATTACAAAACACAATTCTTGCATGTGATTTGCAGTAATTTTCCAAGATATCTAGGATGATTTACTTGATTGCCAAGTAAATTTCTTTGGATTAATTAAGCGGATCCATCAAATAAAAGTTAGCTCATTAATTTTACAAAGAAATAAAGAAGAAGAAAAATTGGCTTCTTCTGGCAGTGAAAAGAAAAGAAAAGAAAACACACAGACAATAGTAAATGCAAATCTGATTTGATGGAAGCCAAATGAAGGAAATTGCAACTCTGAAATTCCTACAGCAAATCAAGGCAGAAATATTAGGCAGTATGCTCCAAAGAAGCTGGAAATAAACCTAGTTTAAGATTTGAAGATGCAAAACACCTGGGGCCAGATACAGCTACGTCACAGAAGTACTGTGTGTTTGAACTTGCAGTGTGTTTTCACATCCAGCTTTTTCCAGTAAAGCTGGAAATCTGATGTCATGTGGGAAAGGTCACTGATGTGAATATTTGCCAAACTGAATATTCTTCTTTTCTTCCTCTGCATCTGTGTCTCTAGATGAAACCTCAATGGTTAGGGTTAATTAAGGTTCTCAGATTGAATTATTTTAGTTTTCCAGAAGAGAGTGTTACTGAACTATTTCTAAGTGCATTGGGGAATTAACCACTACTGGAAATTCAACTGCTGGTTGAACTTTGTTAAAACCTCTGATCTGGATTGTTGATTTGAGAAAGACTCAGTGTGGATAAAGATTAAGCTGTCAACAAATGCTCCTGTGTATGTTCTTTGGAGTTTTAAAACTGGATCAAATTCTTTCTCTCAAACTTCAAGATCAAACTGGGAATGAAATGGCATATGTCTCCAAATTACAGACCTTAGGGTTCTCCTGCTTTAGTGCAGAGGTGTGAATGTCCATGTTCTTGCAACCTCTTAAGGCCTAGAATGGAGGCTTACTTTCCAAGATGGCACAGAGAAATTTTTAAGTCTGTTCCACATTTGAGAAATATTTCTGAAAAAGTTCTTTAGATAGCTCATGAACACATCTGCAACACTTTAAAGCTGCCATCAGAGTCCGGGGAAAGAGACAGCTATTTCAAAGGGTTTCAGACAGGTATTATGATCTAATACCTTTTGGAACTGTCTCTAAAGAGCTGAACAGGGTAGAAAGATGTGTGGATCCCCAGTACAAATCCTCCTGGTTTCTCCCTTGGAGAATGAAATCATAACAATAGAGAAGACTTTTGGTGGGAGGCACTAAAGTAAAACTCCCACTGCAGCAAACATTATTATATCAAGGGATATCTCAGGGTCATTGATTTCCAGCATGACTAAATGTGATATAATAGCATATAGGGATCTTCAGAGCTCTCGAAATGTACTTTTTTGATCAAGAACAGAGTCATTATCTAAGGAAAGAAGAGGACCCACCATAGACTGTGTGTGCTTCTTCTCATGCAACACCTGCCCAGAAATCGAGTGCTACAAGTCATCCTTTGCCAATAAGTTGCACACAAATGGGTTTCCTACGGGCAGTGCATTCAAAGCTGGTTGTTGGGATTGTTTGCCCAAAGCATCTACAGCCATACATATACATTCTTCAGAACCTGCTTAGAATGATGGACCGATAGCCATCACTGGAAAAGCAGTTCTCTGGAGTATTGTCTACCTTAGATACAATAAAACAGCCATCCCAGGTGGCAAGGGCTCTGGATGAAAACTTGAGCCCTGAAGTGGTTGGCTCAGTCATCTCAAGTAGGACCAGCCCTTCTTGAGGCATCCAGTTCCAATGGATGCTGAAGCTCATGTGTCTGCCAGCCATCCAGTTGTTGCAGGACCAAGATCTTGGCAAGTTCTGCAAAACGGGCTTAATCCAACTTGAAAGTTACAGCAGAAAGGAATGGAAGACTGCTGGAGAGTGGAACTGATTGGGGGAAATAGTCACATGAGGCTGCAGCATTAGGATTTTTCCTCTGAGGATATGGTGCATGTAGTCTCTAGAAACAGCTTTCTGTTTGTAAATACACACACATGCATATAAGGTAAAGGTTTCCCCTTTCAATCATGTCCAAATCTAGGGGGTGGGGCTTATCTCCGTTTCACAGCCGAAGAGCCAGCCTTGTCCAAAGACTCTTCTACGGTCAAGTGGCCGGCATGACTATACGCTAAGGCGCATGGAACGCTGAAACCTTCCACCAATTTAGGCGGTACCTATTTATCTATTTGCATTTTTTCATGCTTTCAAACTGCAAGGTTAGCAGGAGCTGGAACAAGTAATGCCAACTCACCACTACATATAACCCGTCAGTCCTGCAGGAAATCAACCCTGATTGCTCCTTGGAAAGACAGATACCGAAGCTGAAGCTCAAATACTTTGGCCACCTAATGCAAAGAGAGGACTTGTTGGAAAAGACCAGGATGCTGGGAAAGACTGAAGGCAAAAGGAGAAGGGGACAGAAGAGGATGGGATGGTTGGACAGCATGGTCAGTGTGATGGGTGTGCGCTTGGGCGGACTCTGGGAGGCAGTGAAGGACGTGCTGCAGTCAATGGGGTCACAAAGAGTCGGACACAACTAAGCAACTGAACAACAACCAAAAATGTGTGTGTGTGTGTAATTTTTCATACAATAAAAGACAAATCAAAAGGAAAAAGAAAGAAAAATAAAGGGCAAAAAGGAAAAGAAAAATTAAGTAAATGACCACTGACTTTCTTTTCAACCGATAGTTACAATGTTATTGTCCATCTTCCCTCTTAAATGTGGGAGAATGTTCTTTCAGCCCACTCATTTCATATACATCATTCTTAATCTGCAAATCTATAAATCATCCCTCCCTCCCTCCCTTCCTTCCTCCCTTCCTTCCTCCCTTCCTGTCAGCAAAAAGTCCATATAAGATTTCCAATCTTTCAGAAAAGCTTTTGTTGTTGTTTTTCTCTGACCAAACAGGCCAGTTTTAAAGTTTCTACAAATTCTGATCTTTTCACAATTCATTCTTCCACTGTGGAAATTCTATTATTCTTCCATCGCTGCATGTACAATAATCTTGTTGCCATACAAAAGTCTCTACCTATATGATTAAAAGTCTCTACTTTTATGATTATTAATGTATAAAAGAAACATTATGGGCCTTATTATAAGTGTGGCAGAGACAGATACTTCCTATGCTTTCTGCATGGCATTTCTGAAATCTACTTTATTAGATTTGATGTTAATTAAATTTAATTAACATTAAATTAATTATCAAGCACTTTGGGTGGCTTACAAACATCAAGGTACAAAACATTAAAATGTTAATTATTAAATGAACAAAATTAAATAAGTTAAAAAACCAGAATACTAAGCACTAATATTTAATACTTAATAGTTGTTTCCCAATTAACCCAACACTTATTTGCTGATACTTTTCTCCACCTTTGTCTCAAATGGATTTTGTTTAAGTGGAAGGCAGCAATGCCTGGAATGTGTTCAAGCTCACACTACTGCCAACACAGAAAATATGGACACACTTCACCCCAATAGCTTTTGTACTTATTGCAGATACAGATCTTAAAATGCAAACTGTCTCAAGGAAATAATACATGAATATCAACTGCAGAGTCTCCCAATCAAACACCCTACTCATAGCTTAGTCATCGCCTTCTAAAGTTTGCCACGATTAAATTTGGTCTCAGTCAGGCTTTGAGATATCCAAGGCAGCAAGAATTTATCCTTTACACATTACTTTTCATTGCTGGGAACACTTAGACTGCTTAGAAGTGGATTAGACCGATTTTTTACTTCGTATTGTTTCCACATAAAAGTGGGGAAAGTTATCAAAGTGTCTTTCATTTGACTTGTAATGTCAATCGTAAACATTCTATCCTCTGGATGTATGAACTACATTTTACTTCTACCAGCTTATAATTCCCCTAATATATCTGACAAAAGAGCTTATTCCATTGAGGGATTGGGGGCTGAGGGGGTAAGGGGGAACCATCCCTCCTTTAGTTCAGGTTTAATTCCTGGTTCATGCACCTTTATTGTCAACAAAGTTGAAGGAGCTTGCCATTGCTTTCTTTCTTGTTTAATTTTGCTTTAATTCAGACCTATGGATTCCTGATGTTTTTTGTCCAATTATTAATTAAGTCCAGTCCTGCTTATTTTTGGGAGGTGGGGTGAAGGTGATTCTACTTAGATGGGGTTCCTTCCCACAAACATATCCACCCAAATTGGATAGCCTCAAATTGGACTCTCTGGTCTCTCCTAAAAGAAAGATTCTCAACATGGAGAAAAGAAGTGCTCAATCCTTGAGCTAACAACTAGCAACCCCCATCCTCTGGTAAAAAATAAACTCTCAGTGGATACCAGAAGTGTTCCGTTAATAGCTCAGTTTGTATTATCAACACAGGATGAATATTCACTTTTAACGAAATGAATGCGTGCCTTTGGCACAGCGCGGACCTTGTTGGTTTATAATCACAGTCCCTGAAAGGGTGGGCAGGGTAGAACTATTCATTCCCCTACAGAGTAAATTGCATCTGATTGGAAAACAGGGAGAGACCCTCTGTCTACTAATGTACAGACTTCAGCAGAAATCAGTCTGAGAAGGAAAACTGAATTCATTCTTCTGGCATCCAAATCCTCCCACGTGGGCTGCTCTCTTACTTGTACAAGAAATCAGTTTCAAAGCTTAGCTTGCAACAGGAAAAAGACAAGTGAGACAAATTCGACCTTACAAAAGGACTCTTCTCACCCCATCTCATTTAGATTTAAAACAATTAATAAAAAAATACCCCCTTCATTAACCACTCTCTCCATTTCATGATCTTGCCTTTGAGAAACCAACAGAGACATAATGGATTTTTTTTTTAAGTTCAACAATCTGACATTGGAATTCAATATAATTTTCTCTCTCTCTCTCTTAATCTCACCCCGCAATGCCTTAAAAATAACTTGTTCTTCAGGCAGGAGTGATCTGAAGCAGTCAACCTCCTCACCCTACTTTTTTGGTGTAGAGATCCCTGGTTGCAAATGTCCATACTAATACGCCAACACAGAAGCATCCTTTCTGTGATTGTTGTTGTGTTATTAGAGAAAGGACCTTCCACACTGCAGACAAGGAAGAAAGATCCTACATATGAAAGGGAAAAGATCAATATAAGGGGGGCAAAGAAGGTTCTCGATGTAATTGAATTCATGCTTTCTTCTTACTTTTGCAAGGCACCCAATTACTGCTATTTATCAAAGCAGAAGCAACTTTGAATCAGGCATACACAGACACACACACATTTTATTAAGGTGGGGGAGTCAGAGAAGAAATCATCAGAAAGCTAAGGGTGGGGGAGATACAAATAATAAATAATTCAGTATTCCTCAGGAAGGCTCCAGTAGGAAAGGTCTGACTGATTTCAAACATCAGACAGAGAGCCGACAAGAGAGATATTGATTTAGACAATTGTATCATTACTATTCCAGACCAAACCTAGAAGAAGAAGAAGAAAAAACTATTCTTTGTTGTTGTTGTTGTTGTTTTGCCCCAGTATTGATCACTGCAACTACTGATCAGCTACTCATTACGGCTTAAATCTTAAGTCTGATGCTTTAAATGAATAAGTAGATGCAGACAAACGCCAGAATATTTTAAACTTTGTTTTAGAATCTCACTCAATACTCCCTGGTTCTTCTAACAGCTAAACTCTTAAATATTAAGAACTAGCCATCACTTACTAAATAATTTACTATTATTATTTCTTTCACATTGCCTAGGATTTACTATTTTGTACAATTGTGATTTATTTAAATTGTCATCAAAATATTGCTTAAAATGATTGGTTTTAGCAAATATATATCTGGGTTCCTCTTTTAGTAAATAATCCAAGAAATACTGAGAACTGCCAAAGAAATCTTAAACTTGGGACTTCTGTGCAAACTGCTAGGGAAATTCCAAAAACATTTTGAAATACTTCCTTAAAGCAAAAAAGTCTGATTAAATCCCAAGGAACAGAAATAGTCAGTAAACTCGTCAAAATTTCTCAAAATTGTCTTCATTGCAAACATGTGACAATTTATCATATCTAAAATGACATCCCAAACTCATGCAGTGTTCTTCGTTTATGCCACATTCTCAATAGACGTATATCAGAATTTCAGTAGTTACCATTTTTGGTTGTGAAAAAGCCATGCATTGCTAGAAAAGCAAAATATCCAAATAAATTATGGCAGATTGATTGATTGATTGATTCTGGCACTTTAAATGTACAGTATGTGAAAAAAAATGTTCCTGTCCTTGATGGGATTAGAAATGTTTTTTTATGGAAATTATACTTTATTCATTTCTTCTTCTATATTCAAAGAAGAGATTACCAGATTCAATCACTATTTTTTGTCAATGTTCAGAACTAGATTTTAATTTTGGAAATCCTAGTTTCTCATTTACACAAGGAATCTTTGAGGGGAGGATATCTCAGGTAGACATTTCTACATACAATATTTTCTGCACTGGTTTCAATAAAGATATTTGTATGCATGTAAAGAAGCCATTTCATTGATTAATTCTGGAAGCTGACATTCACGTATCTTGCTGCTGCCCATTTAGTTCTTGATATTTTAATACACCTTTTCCCAAATGTTAATAAAATCCTCTTCACCACAAAAAATAATTTTTATGTTATGTCAGGATTGTATATTCCTCCCATTCAGAACTGCGCTGTCTCCTCCTATATGCCTAAAAGCACACTGTTACCTTACACTAAGAAAAAGGCAAAACAAGCCTGGAATCTTTGTAGGTCAATGCAAATATCTGAAAAAGAAATACAAGCCACGTAATGTTACCAAACAGGGTCCAGCCAATCACACAAACAAGAAAGGCACACATGGTCAGTTTTCTACATGGATGTCTTCAGTGCAATCCCAAGAACTGCAACCTGTTAAAAATTCTCTATTGGATATTCCTCGTTTTCTTAGAAAATTGCAGCTACTTCATGAATATTTGCTTAAAACAAGTCTAATTAAGTTTTAAAATAATTAAGATATATAAGTCTAAATCAGTATCACTTGTTTGTGCAATAGACATATTAAGAAATGTGCTCCAAATCTGCAGAGTCATGTCTTATCAGCAATTGCATTGCAGCAGACCAAACAAGCTGTCCTCTATTAATTGACAGAAAACTAGCATTTTGACCACCTCTTCTCCAGCAGCATTAAAAGCTGAATTACTATTTCACCTGAATTTTTTACTTTCCTGTTTAGAGCTGAATAATCATGATGGTGATGTTTGTATCACCTGCCTTTTCACCAGAAACTCAGGAGAGCTTATATGTGCCCCCTCCACTTTATCCCAACTATGAGACAGGTTGAGCTGAGAGTGACAACATTCTCTTATGTCTCAACTTTCTAGGGCAGTCAGTTCCTGAATATTATCTTTCTCTACAAAGGCTTTTGTCACTCCATAATTTGTCAAGGTTTTCAGTATGATCTTTCCATCTTTCTTTAACTTCAGTTGCTTTATCAAGCAAACAAAATTGTTAGCATGTGTAATCCAGGCAGAAATTCAATTATCAGTTTAACTCTGATCTAAAATGAAAAATAAATATTATTATAACCAAAGACCAGTCTTTGATGATAGTATTTCAGTAATGTATGAAATGAATATCTTATTAAAGGATGCACAACATAATCTAGCTGTAGATTTCTACATAATCTCTTCCATGGATTATTCTTCAGGATTCCTACCTTAACAATACTTTTCTGTGGTTTCTCTGATCTTCATAAAACATTTTCTCCTTTCTTATTAGTTTTTCTATTTCTGACATTCTTCACTGAGAAATATTTTCTTATCTTTTCTTGAAGTTGGTGTTTCATCACTGTGTGTCCTTGTTGCTCAGGGCTTTCATCCATATTTTTCTAACTTATTCTGAAACTCACTTCAATCTTTTTCCTCTTTGACATTTTCTTCTCATTTTTTTCTCCTCATTTTTGTTTCTCTCTTTCCAGAGTTTCCAAGTAGAGATGTGCCAAATTTGTTGATCCAAATTTCTCTGGAATCAGATATGATGGGTTTTGTCCATCTTATGCCTCACATTTTCCTTTGCTTAAATTACTGAATGAGTTCCTTATATTATGAGCCCAATGGCCTCCAGCTGAATGGCTTATTTATTCCATTTTAATTTTAACTTCTATAATTCATACTTTTGTAGACCTGCACCAGGCTGGGAAGACTGAATCTGCAATAGGCAAGCAGCTTGGTGTGAAGAAATCAATTGTGGGAGCAAGAATTAGAAAATGGAAGACATACAAGACCACTGATAATCTCCCTCGATCTGGGGCTCCACGCAAGA
>JANHZU010007670.1:35497-46118 GCA_032468055.1 Acrochordus granulatus | reverse complement strand
TTCTTAGCTTTTATGCCACTGCAGCTTCTACCACATTTAAATGCAATTCCTTTAGCAGCTTTCTACAGAGGACAGAGAGAATAGCCTTAAGGGACACAAGGAAGAGCTGCTGCCTAGGCAATGGTCAGATAAAGGAAACCTCAGTCTGGGTCTGGAATATAATGTATGTAAATGTCTCAGACAGACCCTTCCTTGTTCACAGGAAGAGGACAGGAGGGAGGTGAGAGGTGCCTACAAAGTTGCAAGATTCTGATGACTGAGAAATCTTCACTTGCACCTGAAAGGACAGCAAGAAAGGAGGAGGCAGGCTTTTGCATCCTAACAACTCTCTGCCTACTCCCATCCCCCTATTATGCACCTAACAAGCCTATTCATGTTAGGGGAGGAAGACGTATATGGGGTTCCCTGCCCAACATTTTTCTTAAACTGAAGAAGCTGCTTTGGTGAGCAGCGAAATGTTTCTAAAATAGAAAGAAACAATGTCCAACTGGCATGACTGAATCTCCGGACAACTCTACCTGGGTGACTGAAAAATCTTCACCAAAAGATTTTGTTTACTGTAACCTTACCATAAAAGCAGTCTTGGTTTACATGACATAGATTTCCTAATCTGAGAAGGGCTGACATCAGCTGATCTGATTTTCAATAACTTGGATCTTCAGATAGATGCCGAAGCCCTAAAAATGGACTTTATTGCATGTAAGATACTGGCCAATGCAGCAATTCAGGATGCCAATGGAAGCTTAACGAAAAAGCCTTCAAGGAGAATTTTGCTATTGTTCCAGCTTTTGTTTCACAGATTTTTTTGGGGAGTGGAGGAGGAGAGGGAGCCCTGTCCTGGACTTCAGTTCCAAGGATAATGTCATAGGGGAAGACAAGCAAGAAAGAAGACTTTCAGGAATTCTTCACAACAGTGGATACATCCACGAGAGCCCTAAAGTCCTTAATGGATGCAGATGTTAACTAACTTTTCAGGGTAAAAGTTTCCCCTTTCACTCATGTCCGACTCTAGGGGTGGTGCTCATCTCCATTTCATAGCCAAAGAGCCAGTGTTGTCTGAAGACACTTCTGTAGTCATGTGGCTGGCATGATTATACTCAGAGGCACACAGAACAGTATTACCTTCCCACTAATTTAGGTGGTGCTTATTTCTCTGCTTGCGCTTTGCATGCTTCCAAGCTGCTTGGCTGGCAAGAGCTGGAGCAAGTAATGGGAGCTCACCCCATTATGTGGCGGCCCTTGGGTCTCGAACTTGGACTGCCAACCTGCCAGTCGACAAACCCAGTATCTTAACTGCTAATCCATCGTGCCCCTCTACTTTTTCAAGCACTTAGATTATTCCTGCTAGAGTAGCATCGACGAAGTCAACAAATGGGAGAAAGAATCAGGTGGAGGCTTTTGTTTCCTTTCCTTCAGTTAGAAAGATTACCTAAATGGTCATGCCTCTTTGCAAGATGGTTTGCATTTTTAATTAAAAAAAGTGCCTGGCAGTTGCATGCAGATCTTTTCCCCCTTAAAACCTAAGTGAGGTTACATGCTTCAAGTTGTCAGAAGTACTAACCACTGAAATCACTGGTACCTACTGACAAGTAACAGTGGAGAAAATGATGAGATTTTATAAATGGGTTGCTTGGGGTGTAAAGCTTGGGGTCATAGCTGTGGGCTCTCTTTATAGTCATAGCTACCATAAGATAGCCCTGACCTGCAAAATATAGCATTTGCTGTAAGCTACATGATTAACTGGGGAGGATTAAAGCTGGGCTACTTCAAAGTCTGGCTGTGCAACCTTGTGTGCATTCTAACTCGAATTTTTCTGCATGCAGCAAATAACGCAACCCCTTCAGAATAAAAGGTCAGTTTGTTTCAGCATCCCTATTATCTTAAAGAATAATTGAATAGTTCAGCCCTTTAATTTTTAAAGCCCACCATTTTTACCAATGTTATCCACACTTGCAATTTCTCTGATGGCTAGGCAGGCAGCATATCAAACTGGAGAGACTCAACAGAAATTTCATACTTCTGGACTTGGAGGATTCAGAAGAAACACAATGCAATGGGAGGTTCAGAACCGAAACTAATTCAGTCTGATATCCAGCAAAAACAAATGGTAATCAAGGTGAAAACTAAATTAACTGGCTGGCAATAATTATGTGGTGGTATATCCTAGTGGTTACAGAAATGGCTCGCATCCAAAAGAGGCATTACTGGACATCTGTTAAGACTTGCAACTGATCTTCACACTTTTTCCCTTTTAGCACTTAATCTTTCTTGAGATCGTTGCTTGTTCAGCAGCACCTTCTGAGCATGGAAAGGACAGCAAGTTGAAGTGGCACCTTCTGCTCTTCTCCTGGGCAGAGACAGTAAGTCCCCTCTGCCAAATTTCATCTCAACCCCAAACCTCATGAGGACTGTTGGCTGAACATTTGAAAACTGGATCTCCAAAAGCAGAGTTGAAAGGAAAATAATTTGTTGAAATGAGAAGAACTAGAATTCCAAGGATGCTCTGCTCACTTTTGATATCACCACATTCTAGTTCCTCAGCGGATCTTGCAGGAGAAGGAAGAAGGTCAGTATGTTGAGGCACTCTAGAAAAATATGTATTTGCACTGGGCATCACCCTTGCTGTACGAAAGAGGCATATAATGTCATTGGTGCCAGTGGACCTTTTTTAAGAAAGTAAAACAGGCCCTTGCCTGATGAGGATTATTGAAGGAGAAGGAGGTGAAGGGCTGGAAGGAGAAGAGCTGACAGGAGGAAGGAGCTTCTCTTTCCTGTGCCCTGGGGTCAGGATACAGGACCATGGTTTGCATATCTTCTAGTTAAGTGTCTGATAGTTGGCTGAGAAAGCAGCCGGGGAAAAGCTGAAATGATTAACAGAGGGGAATAAATGTCTTAAACATAATCTGCGCCAACAAGCCTGCAAGTAGGCTAAGAAGTATTAATACAAGCATTTTTTATTCAGCAGGAAATGGCACTTTTAAAAATAAGTTTCCCAAACCTTGCACAAATAACTTTGCAAGAACCGTAATAACTGTTTTCATGGTAATGGGGCCAAAGCATATTTACAGGTACGCCTTTGGAATTCTTCTATTGCTTCCTCTCTCTTTCTGAAGATATAAATCAGATTCCAGTACACGCAGACTTAAAGAAGAGGTGAGGAGCGGGAAAGAATTGCTTTCCTGCAATTTCCTAAATAGGTGAATGAATGAATAAGTAATTCCTGTTATATTCCATCTCTTCACCAATGAATAAAAAAAGCAGGAGCAGCAGCAGCATGTGGAGGTTTATAAAAGTCAGAGCTATTTCTCTTTCAATGAACTGCTACTGAAATGTTCAGAGTAAAGCTACAGGCAGATTGGACAAAGCAAAGAGAAGGAGATGTGCATGAAAGTTGACTGATCAAGGAAAACCACTGTTATCAACGGTTCCTTTGAGGGGCTTCAGCACCTGATCACACCTTTAGCAAGCTTTAAACCATGATGCAATCCTCCTGGAATTGAATTGTTTAGGGCAGGGGAATCCAACTTTGGCAACTTTACGATATGTGGACTTCAACTCCCGGAATACCTCAGCCAGCATTATGGAAGTTGAAGTCTACACATCTTAGAGTTGCCAAAGTTGGACACGCCTGGTTTAGATAATGCATTTCATATACTGGCCTCTTTTCCATTAGCTTCCTCTAGTGTATTTTACAACTGTGCTCAGAAGCAATACATAATTAAACTTGCATTTTACCCTTAGAAGCATTTTCTCTGGCAAGCCTGGAAATTGGAAAACTGTTCGTCTCATATCATGCTACACTTCACTCCCTAATATCTCCAAAAGCTCCAGTCTGAATGATTTTTCTCATTGTCTGGGCCACACAGTGCTCTTTCAAAAAGAGCACATGGATGCTACTCCTGTGTAGCATAGATGGGATGAACAGTAGCTAAATCCCATAGACAGATTACATTAATGTTCAAATTGTTTTTTTTCCTTCCAAACCAGTGTTTCTTAAACTTTTTTTTTCTCTCAGGACCCCTTCCCACTTTAAAAATTATGGAGGATCCCAAAAGAGCTTTGATTTGTATGGGTATAAACTGTATTCTTTATTATTCATCATATGAAAATTTAAAATTGATGCAATCACTGATGATTGCTTGATAGAGTTTAATGCTGTATTATTTTTCAACATAGGCTGGCAAATAATTTTCATTTTGGGGCCTCAAGACCACACTTTTAGAAAAAATTGTTCTAAACACTTCCATACTCATTGGCCACATGGAGTTTGAACATTCCTAAGTATAGTAACATTTTCTCTGAAAAAAAGTAATAAAACATATTGTGATTGGCTGATGAGACCTGACTTTTGGTACACTCTGTGTATCTCTCATGTTTTTTTCTCTACACTTTTAAATTCCTCTTGAGAAAAGAGGATTCACTGTCAGATTGCTTTCAAACAGGAAGATGGACTCAGAGAAATTCTCCTAGCTGAAATATGCTTACACTTATTTGAAGACAGAATGGCTGAAATATATTGTACAGTATTTCAATGCACAGTCACCTTCCTACTTGTCAAAAGCTTCTTGACTTCCACACTTCTACTCATTCTCAAGGAAATGCAACAAGTCCTTTTTCAGACTGGTAAATGTGAACATCCAAGGAGGCTACAAATCTTTGAATTTAATCTGTTCTACCACTATCAACAACCAAATCAGCTCAAAGAGACCTCCAAGGGTTGTTTTTTTTTAAATATGTATTTGTCCACTCTTATTTTTGGAATACTGTATCTTCCTTCTAGTACTTATCTTGGACCGGTTCTTCATTCTCCTCTCAAACTGATGTTTTCTGCAAAACCAGTTTTTTTTATTTCTTGTCCATGTATCTTGCAGAAATGAAGATAATAATGTTGCCTCCTTTGTTGGAGCACTCCAGTCTTGAAACATTTAAAGTTTTCCACAGCCTATTGGCTATGGAAATAAAATATCCTTAAAACATATACACGCTATCTTAAAAATATCTAAATTGTTCCCTGAATTGGAGGGATGATGGAGAACTGGGAAAAAATGGAATCATCTTCAAATGCTTTCTCAATCCATCCTTGGGTTGACTGTCTCCTTCTCTCTCCTTTCCATCTGTCCTTCAGAAAAAAAGTTGCATTTTTTTCTCCGTAACCAATGGGGACTTAATGTCTGATTTCTCCTTCTTTAGTTGATCTCTCTCCCTCCCATCTTGATCTCTACCATCGGTGTTTTTGGAATCTACAATTATGTTCACGTAATCATTTTTAACTTCCTTTTTTCTGTCTTCCCTCATATTGTTTTATTGTTGAAATACAGTATGTCTTGACTCAAAGATGTGTCTCGTTTGTCATATCATTCTATAAATAATACATATGAACAGTAATTCTTTTTATTATTGTCATTATTTAGATTTATATCCAATATTTTCTCCAGGTGGTCATTAGGAACTTTCTTTTCCCCACATAAGAACAATCCTAACAACAAAGTAGTTTGGGTCATGAAAGAGGAGGACAGGCCTAAAATCACTCAGTGGATTTCAGTGGCTAAAGTTAACCAAAACACCTAAGCCGAATGGCTATATAGCTATATATCTAAAATTACAGCTAATTGCTTCTCAACAACTGACTCCAGAAACAAGATATGTACATCAGAGGGAATTATTATTCATTGTGTTTTTAATATTGATAGTTTCAGAATTGTTACAGCTAGGATAAATAATTGTTGTTGAGCATGGACAAGCTACCCCTGCAGGCATATAGAAAGGCTGGTGCTTCTATTCCCCAATTATCTTAGAAATGACAATCAGCAGAACCAATGTGCCAAATAACATTTTTCAAATTAGGGTGTACACACATCCCAATCAATTTGTCATTGCTGTACTTTTCTAATCTAATGGGTACAGGTGCCAGTCTTCCTTGGCTATAGTCCCTTTATAATGGGTATGAAGTTTCTTCTAAGTCTGACAGCTCCTGATGACTTAATGGGCAAAATTATTCAGTTTTCCTAGCAAATATGTGGAAGTGATTTGCCATTGTCTTCTACCTGGATCTTTTTTTTAACTTTCCAATCTCAGCTACAATCCTGGGACTGACTTGTAATCCCCCATCAAAGTAAGTCTGATCCTGCTTATCTTAATTAGACAGTTCTTATCCCCCACCAGAAAAATCATATTCACTTTGGTCTAGAATTAGATAAAGCATCTCATGGAAAATTAAGGTGGTAGACACTATATTGAGAAGTTAAAAAAGATGAAAAGAAGAAATTCTACTCCTAGGTTGGACAAACAGGCAGAAGACTAGCAGAGCGCAACCATGAACACCAACTAGCAGTCGGAGGACATGATAAAAACTCATTAATTTCACAACACATGGACAGATGTAACCATTAGTTTCAACTGGGAAACTGTGAACATCCTAGACCAGCCAATTCAAAATATGCTAGAGATTAACACTGGACCAACAATCAAGAAGTAATACCCCAATCAAAGAAATAGCAACTCCGGCAACAAGCTAACGGTAAACAGTCTAATCAAGGAACCACCAACACTGATAGGGCAGGCCACTAGTATAAAAGAGAGCAACCTGCTCCCTTCTAGCACTGATGTTATCTTGTTTGGTAATTAATATCTGCAGGAAAAGAACCAAGCTCACTGAGGACCAGGGACTCCACGAAATTCTACTCTTTTGCCTTCTGGGCAATAGATACTTCAGTAACGGCCACGGTACAACTTCTCTCAATATCTACTGCTCTAAAAAGCTTACGAGCAAAAGTCCACGCAGCCATTTTACAAATCTGGTGTGATCCCTAGTACTCAATAGTTCTTAGCTGCTGTGTGATTCATGCGTACCTTGCTAAAATTGAAAGTGTTTCTTTTTCAAGCATGGTTTTCAACAGAGTCGCTTGAGAAAAAGGAGTGGGGTTGCAAGAATTTCAACTGCTTCTTCTCTACAACTAATATAAGCCAACATAATATGCTATGAATCCAAAAGCCTACAGGTGGGTGTTTTCACAATGTCCTCTTGATTCTTTATTCAATCAAATCTTTATTATGGTCATAAACCAGCAAAAGAAGGGTGGAGTACAAACACTTAGTTTTTTTAAAAAAGCTAAAAAAAATATTAAAGCAAAAACCACACAAAATTAAAATCAGCTAATAGTGTTTTGTTTTGTGATAGATGTTGTTAGCCATATATTAACTTTTAATATTTTTAAGTTAAACAAGTTATTTTTTCCCTCATATTTTTTAAAGATTTTTGTGTATGCATATATATGTGTGTGTGTGCTTTTCAAAGCTATTTCTATGTTTTTTTAAATTTGTGTAATGTTTGTTTTAATATTTTTCAGCTTTTTTTAAAAAAATTATATCCTCATGTTGGTCTATGATCATAATGAAGATTGAACCATTATACAGGATTTGCTTGATGCCAACCCTTTGAGTTAGGCCAGGTCAGAAAACAGACTCGGTAGGTCTTTCTGGATCTGTTTTACCATTTAAGCTGTAATAGCAGAACCCTGAAGCCCAGTTTTTCCTTCCCTTCCTATTATAGGAAGATGATTGATTTATGTATTTATGTATTGTTCAAGCATATTTAGGAACCACTCATCTCATAGAACAACTCTTTTAGATTCTTGCTCATGCTAGCTTAACACACATTTTTGTAGCTATCATCTTCAAGGCTATGTCTTTACCTCTCTACACTTGTATAACCTCCATAGGGTCTCCACAACATTGTCTGTTTGTGACTGCAGAATGCAGAGAGTGAAGTTGTCATTGCTTCTTTGTTCTCAGTCAAGACGACAGGCCTTCTGGATATTTTATAACACCAACATCTCTTCACTCTGCTGATTTTTTAAAGCTCATCATAAATGTCATGATGATCAGAGACAGCTTGCTAACACTTCCCTGGTATGGACAGGAGATCCTGTCAGAAGACTTTTATAATAAATGCTTGGACTACAGTGTGAATATATGTACTTTTAATACAAGATTGTGTAGGTATAGTATATGTATAGCTTAGGCTGTACATTCTTTGGCAATTCCTGGTGGATACAAAATATAATTACAGCCTACCAATAGTGATCCACTCACTCTACCTGATATAAGAAAACATAAACTTTGCCTTGCATTACAACAACAAAGTAAATCCCTTAACAGTACTACTACACAACAGTTGAAGTAGCGAGTTTGAACCCACCAGTTCTGTAGAGAAATGACTATAGAAACAATTTCCTCCAACTGTTTTGTCTTCTTCAACTGTTTCCATTCCAACTGTTAAATTGTAACCTGGTTGTTATAAGAAGAAACTACACAACTTTAAGAATGTCTCTGAGGCTGCTGCTCTTTCCTTTGCTGCTCTTCTGATTTTGTGTTGTTACCTAGTAATTGTCTGGAGGTTGAGTCATGGCAACCAGCTTCTTTTCTTTTTGGTTTGAGATGTTTCACTGCTTATCCAAGCAGCTTCTTCAGTCTGTAAATTTCAGGTCATGGAACAGTTTATATTAATCAGATGTCATGTGAGGTGTTCTAAGAGCAGCTTTGCCAACAAAGAACCAGATAAAAATATGGACCGGAGCCTAAATCACCTCCCAAAATTCTCCATGGTATTTGCAAGCACCAGCATGGCACAAAGATTTTTACCAACTTCTAGGATAAAAAGATGGGAGAATAATATTGTCAGAAATTGTGGATCACCTAATCTGAACATAACTGTTAGCTTCTGTGAATGAAAAACAAACAAACAAAACTAATTGCTTAAAGATGCAGGACTAAAAGGGCTGTCTAACAATAATCACATTAAGCATTACACAGTATTAAATCTGGATCTCTTACAGTTAGTATAATAATCCCAGATTATTAATACACACTGAAAGATGGAGAAAGGGTCAGTTTGTTAAATATTTTTCTGAGTTTAGAAGGAACTTGAAGAAATATACTATTATTATAGTATATTTAATATACTATAAGAAATATATATTATTATAGTATATAGTATAGAAATATACTATTATTATTATTATTCGTTGCACAGTCAGCTGTATGTTTAGACCTGATTTGGCATTTTTGGCCACCTATTAAATCCTTCCCAAGGACCTAGGGAAAGGCAAATGTTGTTGTCAGATAGTGTTAAAAGTATCATTGCAGGATGTCAGCTGTTCCAAGTAAAGCTGCATTTGCAATTGACTAATGGTGAATTTGTCAATGCCAATGGTGTTCAAGTAGTGCTCCAGATGTTTTGGGATTGCACCCACGGCCACGGTACCACCTTTGCTTTCTTTTGCGACAGTCGTTCTATTTCTGTTTGCAGTCCTTTGCATTTTTATTATTGTTCATCGCACAGTCAGCCAGATGGTGTTGTTATTATTTCATACCATGATCAATTGTTTTATGCAAAATGCAAATCAATCAATCAATCTTACTTCTTTCTACTTAGTTACATCAATATTTGGCTCAATTAACAATGGAAGATATGACTTTATATATATTTTGCACAATTTACATCAAGAAGGATAAATCAGTTAATAAATATTTGCTGTCACCCACATTCCATTCCAGGGAAGCAGGACCTCACTTGTATACATGTGCAAACATTTACAAATTTTGGTCAGCATGTGCCAAGAACAAGCCCCCCATCTAAAAACCTCTACCAATAATACATGCTACATAATACATTTTAATGGTATTATTATGTTTGATAAACCATAAATAACATGTTTATTATTTTTAATAAACCCACAGCCCAATTAGTGGACTGCACCATTATTTTTTGTAGTTTTCTGTTGAAATTCATTGGCATAATTTCTTAAGGACACAGTTTCTCTGATGGTAACACAGCAGCAAGTCAACCCTGCATTCTGGGAGTTGAAGTCCACACATCTTAAAGTTGCTAAGGTTGGACACCCCTGACTTAGATGATCTTCTGACATGGGAGCAAAAGAGTCAGAGGTGGCAGGCAAGAAAGGGATTCCAGGTTATCCATTCCTAAACTTAGCAGATGCTATGAAATCATTGGATTATTCAGGTTTAAAAGGGAGACAGGCAGGAGTGTTTGCTGGGTGTGATAAAAACAAGTCAAGATGGCAGTGATAGTGGGAATGAAGCTTCACCCATTTTTAGGTCAAACATACATAAAATGGAGCTTTGATCCTAGCATTGCAGTTACCATCTTGATTTTTTTTAACATGTGGACCTTTTTGGAGGTAGCACTTTCTACCTGGTTCAATTTTCAGATCCATCAGTAATAAGAACCCTGAATTTAAGAGTACTGTTGACAAATTGAGTGGAGACAACACAAATTCAGTGAGTTCCTATTATAGTTTTTATTTACCTATTAATCCTGGCTTTTAGCAAATCTCAGTGCTTTTTGAGCTGGTGTTACAGAGCTGCACCTCACATTTTCAAAATCAATTCTATCATAACATTGACTGCATTAGGTTTACAATCATTGCTAAAGGTCTTGGCCTTCTTTACTCTCCCAATTTATGGGACATATAATAATGGCTTAAGTTACAAGAAGGCAGATTTCAATTCAATATTAGAAAAAATGTCCTAATGGTAAGAACAGTTTAACATTGGAAAGAATTATCATGGAAGGATGTCATTTGGTCTTTATTCTGGCCAA
>JANHZU010007669.1:221465-232552 GCA_032468055.1 Acrochordus granulatus | reverse complement strand
GCATACTTGGGAGAGAAAGTGAGGATAGCCAAATAAATATCTCCCAATGTCTATTTATAGAAAACTTCAATGCAACATGGAGACTTCCTTTAGCAGGAGGACACTGCCAGGAACCGCCCCTTGAAACCAAGTGATGATTAAGAGATTCTTGCCATGGGGAAAAACTCTCTTCATTACCTGTGCATAATTAAGGCTGTAAATTTATGCATGTTTGTTCAGAATTAAGTCACACTGCACGCTGTCGGACTTATTTACTTCTTTAATTCTCAAGAAGCATGCATCTGAGGGATTTTAATATCAACAAATCAGAGTTTTGGAAGAGGTATGTATTATTTATTCTTATTTTTGTAATTGATTGTCCATCTTTCCATCCAAACTAGGCAATCGAAGTGGCTCACAACATCATAAAAAGGGAAGAAATATATAATGAGGCAATAAAAATAGTATCCTTAAAACATAATTACAACTACAACTTGGAAGGTAAAACAGCTTTTTAAAACAGAACAAACTCATTAGAATGAAGTACAAGGCATGATTGTATTCTTAGATTTCTATTATATTTACAGCATAATTTATTTCTTTGTTCATACTGGTATTAGAGTCCACGAAACTGCATATATAACTTATGTAATCTTTGTGGATGATGAATCTATTCAAATGGCCAACACTGTCAGAAAAAAAATGATGCTTTCTCATGTGTTTTGCTAAGCATTATTTAAATGTGCTAAAAAGCAAAGAAGAAGTGCATTCTGATATAGAGTCAGAGCTGGAAGGCATCACTTAGACCAGTCTGCCCAAACCCTGCTCATTTCAGAACATATATTGTATTAAACCAGACCAGACAGAAGTTTCTAGCCTCTGCTCTGCTTAAAAAATCCAATAAAGACATCATCAGTTCTTTCAATAATTTATTTTATTTCTTAGAGTTGAGAGATATTTTCTAATATTCAGATATTCTGTAGTATAAATCCATTATTCTTGGTAATAATATTTTGGAAAAGACATCTGGAAAAGGTATTTTTTTGCAAATGGATTATGTTCCAGCAGTATGACATTGCTGCAAAGAAGGCAAATGCAATTTTAGGTTATATCAGCAAAAATATAATTTCCAGATCGTCAAATACAATTTTGTACTTTATTCTGCTCTGATCAGCCCCCACCTTGAATACTGTCTCCAGCTCTGGGCACCACACTTTCTTACTGCTTTAGAGCAAATCTCTTCCTGGACCTGGATGTTCTTGGGGTAATTAGTTTCCTCAAATAAATCCTGGAATAGTTCAAGTTGTTTCAAACAAAATAGAATTGTTTCAAGGACAGACCACACCAGAATATCTCTCAGAATGCTTCTGGATTGCTGGATTTACTATTGGAAAATGCTTGACTGTCCTAAACCAACATGATCCAGGAGGAGATTTGGCTGGATGCAGAGAGAAGAAAATTGTTGCAATATTATTATTATGAAACATTACATTTCTGTATCGGTGGATTTTGTGTATCCTTGTTCAAAATAAATAGAAAGGAAAATAACAATTGGAAGTGAAGCCTATTTCCCAAGAGGTGGTGGGCTTCCCTTCATTAGGGATGCTTAAGCAGAGACTCTTCATTATCTGTTTGCTTTGCTTTATTCTGAGGTGCTCTCAAGCAGTATTTCTTAATGCTAGCACCTTTAAGATGTGTGGCCTTCAACTTCCAGAAATTCCCATGCAGGCTAGGGAATTCTGGAAGCTGAAATCCACCGACCTTAAAGTTGCCAAGGTTGAGAAACACTTCTTTAGATTCCTGATTTTCAAATCAGTGGCCTAAATGGCTCCTTCTAACTCTATGAAACAAAGTTTATATGAATTATTTATTTCTAATGAACTCTGTAGTGTCTGTAGTTTGTGTTTACCAGTTTACATTCCAGTAAAATAAGAAACCATTACTGGTGCAGAACATGCAGGTCTTTTTTTTCAAACAAGTTTTTCAATATGCCTAAATTCTATCATAAGTTCAACAGCATACTCAACTCTTTCATGTTTTCCTGTCATTAACAGCTGGCATTGTGTTCCTTTCAATTGCATTTTGAAAATTACACTCAGAAAGCGGAGAAACAAAGAGGCCCTTGAAATTAAAGAATAACATATATATGTTTCTAAAGAGGAGTAGGCATACTTTTTTGGGAGCAGGATAAACAAAGGCTCTTGCGACTCAGTAACAATTTACAATTAACTTCCATTGACTCAGTTTTAATAATCTTCATTAGCCAAACACCTTAATCATTACATCATATTGGCTTTCCAAGTTTATGGAAATATATTGTCCAAGCCAAGAAAATGAGATCAGGAATTCAGTAATCAGCACTTTTCATTTTATATTGTTTCAATAAGTTTTTGAGGCAGCCTCAAAATCTCCAAATTTTAGAGGAATCAAGAAAAAAGAGGAGAGAGAAAAAATTGAGAAAGGGATATGAGAAAGTGTGAAATAATCCGCATTCAGATCCATTTCTGAGTTACCACAGTATTTTTCTCCATTCAGAAAACCGAACAATGGTTTGCAAGGGCAAGCACGATATTTTGTTGAAATAGTCAAAATATTTAAGCATGCTAAGAGTAATCTGTTTATCTGTTTGTATCCTCTCATTAGCTGTCTGCAAATGAGAGAAAATAGAATTGAGTTTCGAATACAATTATCAGGCAAGAAAAAGCAGCCTGTTCTGTCCCTCCTGCAGATAGCTCATTTAAGGGCTGTGGAGACTTAGGATAAAAACTCAGATTGAATCAATTATACAATCACGTGTAAATGTAGTGTTGCATATATTTCTTTGCCAATTTATGCTTGGTGGTGACTGAGTGGTTACAGAATTCATGCGTTGAAAGAAAACAGAAGATTCAATAATGCGTACTGCTATACCTCCTTATCTCCTTCATTCCACAGTATGGGAACAGCTTGTTGAAATAAAAAAAAAAGCCTTGGTCTAACCCATATATCAAAGCTACTATATGCCTTTCAAAATACCTAACTGAAATGTTTTCACACCCTGAAGAGTATCTGTGTCTCCCTTGTGGTTATCTTTTTTATTGACTGTAATACCCTTCTCTCAGTTGGGGTCTCCTAAAAACACACACGCATGTTTAAACAGTCCTTTATCAACCTTTTATGAAATTTATGTAGTACCTATATAAACTTTTGGCTCTTGTTCTTGGTTCTTATGGGTGCAAGAGACCAGTGACTCATTGCTAGCTTCGGAAAATGAAATGTTCATTTGAACATCCTTAGTTGTTGGGGTTTTTTACCATGGGGTGGACTTGATAACAGCCCTTGCCTTAGGCTAATTTCAGAACATTTTTTTTTTCTCTAGCATTATAATATACTTTTAACAGCAATGCCGAAGTGTTTATTTCATGCATAAGGAATATTTCTGACATATATTTTCATTTGACATAGCACATATCTGCCAGGCAGACTGCTGCTATTCTGCAACTCAGCCTACAGTTGATGTGACTTCTTGACTCTCTGTGTAATCTTCAGCTCACACACCTTCTTTCTTTCTTTTACATAATAGCTTGTTCAAGACACAAGGACTTACTGTAAATTTAGCTGTTATCTACCAGCCTGATCTACTTCATAAGGTTGTAATGAATATACAATAATACAATGCCCACATATATGCTTTTAGATTTTTAAAGCAGCTTTTCCCAACGTGGTATTCCTAGAGTGTTGGACTATGATTGCCATCATTTGCAGTCAAGCCACTCAGTAACTTACAGATTGATACAATGGGAAATAGAACCCAGCACATTTGGAAGTCTCAAGATTAGACATGCTATTTAAATGATGGATGGGATTTAGCAATTAGTAGTCCAAATTTAATTAGCCCTTGTGATGTTAGCATATTTATTCGCTTATACTGCAATCCAGTGTTGATGTTGAAAGGAGAAAAGGTTCTTTTCAAGTCAGGATTCATATTCCAAAATTAGCAAGTGAATTTAATAACCTTTCCCAACTTGTTATCTTGAGATGAACCAGACTCAGTTTTTCAGAGAGTTAGCCAATTCTGATTGCCTCTGGGAATTCTAGATTTCATAGTTACAAAGTTATTTGGAGGGAAGTGTGTTAGGAAAGGCTGGACTACAGCATCATAATCTTATTGAGTATCCCATTATTTCCTCAAATAATGGAGCTGAGGATTTATGGCCTTAAAAATTCTTGTTCAGTTGATTGTGTTACTTTGCCATCTCACCCCAGTGAGCATGCATGGCACAGGCAGGCTACAATGAATACTTTAGTAAGGCGCTGAATCTACATCGCTGACATTCTCGGTCTGGAGAACTGTAAAAAACTGCATACTGGTTTTGATTAATGAAGGCTAAAGATCATAATTCCACACTATCTGACATCAAATTTCAACATTTTTTTAAAGAAAGCAAAGCTAAAATTTATGAAACTCAGTGATGAAGCTCTAAAACATAAGAGTCATAAACTTTAAAATCTCATCCACCAAGATATTCAAATGTCTAGAAAGGTCCACAATGGGATTCTGCTAACTTTTGCCTTTTGCAGATGGCTGTGACTCTGAATAAGAGAAGAAAACGTGGTCGATCTGCAGAAAACAAGATTTTCATGATACAAACCAAAACAAGATCAATACAGGAACTCACTGAAGTGTAATATGAACAGTCATTTAAAAATAGTATTTCAAAACAGATGCCTATCACTATTGCATCATTATAGATTCTCCCCTCCACACTATGAAGTCTATTCCACAAAACTGGCTGCTGGATTCCATTCCAGGATGGCATCCTTTTTTCTGCATTGCAGTCCTGGGCCCTCAGTGATTTTCCTTGGGCGCTGTTGACCCGGAACAACCAATCCTGTAGACATTGTGTACTTGGATCTTAAAAACCATTTGACCAAACCTACATCACCATCTGAATAAAATTAGTAATTATGGAATAAAGAACATGCATTTGTATGAAATGGTAAGTGACTTTAATTTTTTTTTAAATGAGGAAGAAATAAGAGCACAAAAATTGTCCTTTGCATCACACTGGGACCAACAATGTGGATAAATAATCTGGAGTTAGAGGCTAGAACAGTGAATTATCCACGTTTGAGGGTGACTACGGGCAAGGAAAATCCTAGTGGAAAATGAGGGGGGAAAGGGTAATGTGAATTATATCCCACCTCTTTATTATTTTAATAACTCAAGGTGGCAAACATACTTAATGCTTCTTCCTCCTTCTATTTTCTCACAATAACCATCATTTCAGGTGGTTTGGGCTAAGAGAGAGAGACTGGCCCAAGGTCACTCTTTCATGCCTAAGGTGGGGCTACAATTCACATTCTCCCAAAGTCCAGCCTGCTGCCTTAAACCACTGGACCAAATTGTCTCTTTAGTTTAAGTAGGTGTACAGTAATGTATATTGGCACATATTGTTTACCATATACCCAAAGGCTTGGGAAGATGCTATCAATGGGAACTTGGGGTTGTGCTGAGTAACTAAGTGGTTACAGTAGCTAAGCAAAAACAAGCTTACCCGGGGGAATGCAAATATAACTGTCAATTGAAACTTAGAATTAATTTTCAGCTAATACTGTTTAGAGCAAACTCTCCTCTCTTGGCTTTCACTCACACCCGACTACTTAGAGCACTTCAAATCACTACTGTTTCCAATTCCTAATCTCTTAAAAGCAGTTGAAAGAATATTTTTCTGATGAGGGGGAGTTGAAACAACTTTTTTCTTTAAAAATCTGCTAAGGCAGCTAAAATTCAGGAGCAGGAAGGTGAGGCAAGAGTTTCTGCAAATCAGAAAATGGACCACCTGCAAGTTGCAGACAGCTGCAGCATTTACAATAAAAGTTACTTATACTGTGTTTTTTTAATATATCACAACTGAGTTCAATGTAGATCAGCTCAATTTATCAACTGTGCTAACACAGCAAACCGCAGAAGTTCCAGAATTGCTTCTGAACATACACCAAGTCCTTCTGCATTCAGATAACTTGTGAAAGGAGAATAACAGACCTTTCCAGAACTGATGAAGATCCCTGCTTTCCCCTGAGATGTGTTTCAATTTGGACCCAACTTGCAAATCCGCTCTTGAAGGAGAAGCAATGTCTCTGTCATTGGTAACTTTGGCTAGTCTTTGTAATTGTAGAATGCTTTTTAATTATTTATTTTTATGATGTGTTTGTATTGTATTTCACCTAGAGTTTTGTTCAATGAGATAGGCAGCTCTATAAATATGAGATATAAATAAAATGAATAAGTAAATAAGAATAGCTAAATATCTTTGGCAATGCTTTTCAACTTTGACCACTTCATATGGTCAACCACTTCATATACTTCAATTCCCAAAATTCCCCAGCCAATGCTGGGGGTGATGAGAAATTTTGGGAGCTGAAGTCTTCACATCTTAAAGTGGTCAAGGCTGAAAAACACTGCTCTATGGGAATGATTTAAGAGGCCCAGGGAAAAAGAATGTTAATTCCAAAAAAAGTAAAATAGAACAAACGCTGCCAAGCTGACATCACCCCATCTAGGGTAGAAACTGATTTATTTTCTTTGGGCTGCATTCACCTCAATGTTGTGCAGATTAGGATTTAAAAAAAGTTTATGATACCCAAAAGATTAGCCAAGTTTGTGTAAGGTAACTGCCTTATCTGATAAGGTACTAGATTTGTAGGTCAGAAGGGAGTATTTCCAATGGTTGAAAATAGGGATGTCCCAGACAGGAGTCAAAATAAAATCAAGATGCTTCCTGCAACCATCTGATTGGAGTCCTTTTTAAATTACATCACACAATAGATATAAGAAAGTGGCTTATAAATCACACAGATGCAGCTACCACCTTGACTTTTATAGCACCCCAATGGTTGCCTCTCAAAAGGACCCTAAGCAAGGTATTGTGGGGCCAATATGTGCCTGGGCATGTGATTTCTCTTCTGCTCTTTCAGTTTCTTCCCCCATACGTGTGCCACACAAACACATATACATACTGTACACATTCTTTCTCTTTCTTTCAATGGAAGCAAAGAAGAAAGAGTGAGTAAGAAAGAACATCTGACAAATGTACTGTGATCATACATCTTTATTATAAGGGATAGTCCTTTATTTCAGAAAATTGTCCTTTGGATTTAATTTTCTTGCTTTTACTATTGAATTTTCCTTTGTAAAGCAAAGTTATCAACATAAACTTTTTTTTGTCTTTCCCAATCTCTTTCAGATTTGCCCCCTTTCAGGTTTGTCCTTTATTGTTTCCGAGTAAATATGGTCACAGTAGCTTAATACTGTATTTTTCAGAATGTTTTCAGCAATGAATTCATCTCGACCATTGTAACCATACCACAAATATTTCTCTTGGCTGTAAGTTGATCCAATACTGTTCAGATACAAAGAGTGGCCCTTGGCTTTCCTTATTGCAAATGTTTTTCATAATTTCCTTTTACAAATTGGGGCATTGTGTTTTGCCTGGTGGCTCCCATTTAATGGCTTGGCTCTGACACTAATAAATAATCAAGCCTTCAAAGGAGCTTTAATATGATTTCAGGTCTTTGTCCTAGGAGACCAGTTTGGCCAGGCAGGCTACAGCAGCTTGTTCAACAGAGGCAAGGCCATTGAAACTTCTCAGTTTGGCTATTTTTTATTCATTGCTCACCATGTAAAAGAAAACTCATTACATATTTCTCTGTAACATAAATTCATATTATGTCCCTAATGGGATTTTTTTCATTACAGTGATTCAGATTTACCTTTGAAAGACCAAGTTGTACAATTAATTAAAATATGTACACACAGCTATGCCTCCCTGTTCCCCCCTTTGTTTGAACCTAAATGGCTTATTCTCTAAATATACATCAAATTGAACTTCCTTCTTCTAAAGAACCAGGTTAGATTGCTCAAGTGATGAGTCTCTTTTTCAAGAGAAGCACTTGAAGATGGTTGGACACACAATTTTAAATTAAGAGTCTTAGTTATGCAAAATGGGTGCACTTGGAACATAGTGTATTAAAAAGAAAAAGAAAACATCCTATAGTCAAAACCTTATTATACTCCAACTCTTCTTATTCCACACCATTTTTATGAAGAAAGCTGCCCAGTAAGCTTTTCAGAAAGCTCATGAAGAACTGCCTTTTTCTGTAATAAATTATTAAGCTGGAATGTCATTTTCTTTCCTCTAGTAAAGCCTTTCCGATATTTCATACTACAACAAAGCCTTATTTTCCAGATCTTGATGTAAAAGACTTTATCTGCAATGGACCAACCTGCACTACAATTCACATAATTTACATAATGACATCATTACACCGAAGTGTGATGTGATTTGCACTATCTGCATCAGGAGTGTCTTTTGCTCACACAAAATCAAGATGGCAACCAGGATAATGCAACTGAAGCTGCACCCATTTGTTTTATGTGTGCCACATGTGCAATGCACATTTTAAAAAGCTGAGCTTAGTAATGATGTCTTTATATACATGATGTAAGATCTCAGCAATGACATTCTCTTCAGTTTACCAGATTTTGTTAAATACAGCATTTCCTCTCCCCATTAGTCTTTTAAAAATGGTTTCTCTGTAATAAAGTTACAGCTATTGCTGGTCTCAGCTTGATCTCTTGAAGATGAACAATTATTAGCCATCAGCATCTTCCCACAGGAAGAACTAGGAGATTTGGTTAAAATACTTAGTTCTTCGCTTTTGCCCCCATCAGCAGGGGCCCTTCAACCAAAACATATTGCCAGTAGCCAGCCTCTTCATAATTTCAGAAGCCCCATTTTATAAAATGGTGAAAACACACTATCAGTGAAACTCTTTCATGACCAACACAACAGCCTGCAAAAAAACCAACACAACAGCCTGCAAAAAACAACCTCACTCGATTGTCCAAAGCTGGCTGACTTTCATTGACAAGGGTCATTTCTGCCTGGTTCTTTTTAATTGAATGCTAATGAAATAAGTTGGAATTCTCCATATGGATGTAATAATTTTCATTTTTTCTCATATTAAAAATGGCAGTTTGGATGAAACTTTCTGCATAGAGATCTCAAAGCTTTTGAATTAAATACAGCCTCCTATCTCAAGTACTGTTTCTCCACTAGCCCTTTTTCATCTGCTCTCAGTAAAAGCTAAAATCTTGTCAAGGTCTGAGATGGTCATAACTTATGTATTTGAGATCAAATGAATAAAATTCATTTTCAGCCTTTTGGCTAAGATCAAGTGAAGTATCAATACTCATTTATGGAAGTAGCAAATCTGTGACATATCATCCTTGAATTTTATAGCTATACAATTTTAAAATGTTGAGTTACAAATTAAATCCATCTGGGAGAGAAACAGAGTGATTTGTTTATTTATTCAATTTCTGCAGCCACCCATCTCAACCAGTGACCCATCTCAACATCAAAACCTCACTTTGTTCATTTGGACTTATTCCTAAGTGTGTGAGCTTTGGGATTTCACCTTTACAAGGCTAATTTATTTAACTATTCTGAAGTATAGATATAAAGGACTTGTACAACACTATAGAATGAGACATATTAATTAAAGTAGGAGTTCAGTAAATATTTCTGAGTGTAAAAATGAAATGCCTGTTAAGTTTCTCCATAATTTCAGCATAGGACTGGCATTAAGCAGATGACAGAAGGTGACTTAAAATATAGGTATGGAATAAAAAGTAATTAAAAGGATGTATATGAGCCTGAGTATGTGAATTAGGGTGCTTCACATATTACATCCCAAATAAAGACAAAGATTTGCATAATAGTATAGATGTTATCATTTAAATTGCATTGCAAAGCAGATTTTCAATGGAGGTAACTGTGATTCGTTATTCATATGGCTTTTTGACCCTCCAAGATCTCTGCAGGCAATGTCAAGATTCCAGTTATAACTTCTTAAGGGTTTTTTTAATCTTTAAGGGAAAGTTGAAAATCTATGTGGAACCCCATTGAAATTGCAACGCTTACTGACAGCAAACGAGCTCTGAATACTTTTGTCTCTGTTTTAAAATGAAAATTGGAAAGAGGTAAAAGTCAGTTGGCTAACATACAGCCTATATGTCTATGTATGTTCTCATTAATCCAGCGCATGTCTTGTAGCAAAATTGCAAAAAAAAACACCCTTGCATGCCAAATTTTAAAAAGGCAAGTGGACTTTTTAGATGTTACAGAGAAATATTTCAACTCCAATTCAGGAGTCGTCTTCAGTTTCAAATAAAAGAAAAAAATGATATGGAATATATGAACATATTTCTCAAAAGTGGGGCAAGAAACTTTGAAACCTAATAGCCTGGTTCTCCTGTAACAAGCTGAAAAGACAGGAGATTGGCAGTAAAGAGAGAGATCTCAAGGTTTCAGTTTAATTACCTCTCCTCTAGCCAAAGGTCAGTTTTTCACACGTATTTACACATATGTAAATAACCATATAATCCATAGTTCATGATGGCTTGCAGCAAGGTCAGAATCCTTCTGGAGTATTCTTGTGCAATCTCATGCATAGGTCATCATCATCATAGCTCATCATCATAGCTCATCCCTTTCAATTAAAAAAATCACACTCCATCTTAAAAGGTTACTCTGCAATATCTTGTTATAGATTCCACTTGTACTTCTACTGTTGAAATACTTCTACAAAATAAAACTTGATTCTATACCACATTTTGAATTTAAATCCATTAAGTGTAATACTCCTTGCTTCCTGGAGCTACAACATGGAGCGATAACATAGCAAACACAACACACAAAGCATGTGACATGTCACAGAATTGTGTTTTCCACTTTTGATTCCTTGAGTTTTCTGGCCACAAATGCCAAACACAAAAGAAGCATAAAAAGGAATAGAATCTACCGTTGCAAGAAAGACAGCCCAGTCCCAGTTTTATAATATTTTGAGAACAATGTTGTTGTTCAGTCGCGCAGTCGTGTCCGACTCTTCGTGACCCCATGGACTGCATTACGCTAGGCCCCCTGGTCTTGCACTGCCTCCCGGAGTCTTCCCAAGCTCACACCCATCACACTGACTATGCTATCAATCCATCTCATACTCTGCCGTCCCCTTCTCCTCTTCCCTTCAATCCTTCCCAGCATCACAGTCTTTTCTAATGAGTC
>JANHZU010007669.1:203298-214942 GCA_032468055.1 Acrochordus granulatus | reverse complement strand
AAGCAGCTCTCCTTCCCCCCCGCGCTTTGTTCTCACGGGCAACGGGCAGCCTTCAGAGAGCGGCGGAGGCGAGTTTGCCTTCCGCAGACCGCGCGCTTCGCCGGGCGAGGAACTTGTGCGGAGCCGCCGGGCCTGGGAGGAAGGCAAGACCGGGGCAAGAGGAGAAGCAGTTCGGGGCTCCTCAAGCTGCGAAGAGGTCTTGCGACGCGGCAGGATCCTGAAGTGAGGATCCCAGGGCTGAGCGTTCCGCCGCCTGTAGGATCGCAGGCACGAGGCTTTGATCTGGTCGCTTTGGAGTGAGGAGTGCGCGGGAAAGACGAGAGCCCCGCTCGGTTATCCGGTGGTTTTAAAGTCACTGAAGTTCCCCTTTCTTCGTGGCAGCTGCTCAAGCGCTTGCGCTGCGCAAGGAAGAACATTAGAGGTCCCTTAATCCACTGAGGTCCCTTAATCTAAAATCCTTTGATCCACTGAGTGCCCTTTTCTGGGATGGCTATAATTGGGTATCTGTATTCCATCAGATTTATAAGTTGTGTTCAACTCCTGTTGTGTTCAGCCAGCGTTGTCTAAAGCAGTCTTTCTCAACCTTTGCAACTTGAAGAAGAGTTGACATCAACTCCCAGAATTTCCCAGCTAGTATGCTGGTTGGGGAATTGTGGACGTTGAAGTCCACACTTCTTAAAGTCACCAGGCGCTTGAGAAACACTGGTCTAGAGGGTGCCAGGTGAATGGCTGGTTTGTTCTCCTGATTGAAAAGGGCACATGAATAACATATACTTACACACACATAAATGCACACACACACACACACACATCTATATCTATTACCCATGAAAAATTTAGAAATGCCTCTTTTCAGAAGTACTTCCCATCTGCGGTTTTATTAAACATTTTGAAGTCACACCTTCAAAGTATGCTTCCTTATTGATAAAAAATAACTGTAGTAAATGAAAAGAGGTTTCATTGATCTATCTAATGAACTGAGCAATTAAGCAAACTGAAGAATGGGAGGTCTTTGAAGTTCAGAATGGCCACAAAATTTGGGACTGGAAGTCTCTTCAGTCATGATTGAAAGAGAAGTGCTGAAATCAGAGACTTAAGTTAATTAGTGACTCACGCATGGAAAGTGTTCATCCTGGTTACTGTACTAAATTATTTTTCCACTTGCACACTCCCTCAGTCACAAAATATACTGAACCATGCAGTTGGTAAACAAGCTACTTTCTTGTTCTACAAAGATGCTGTTTATTTACTTTAAAGAGTAATGGAAGTTGGCATGTGCTTAAGACATATGACGTGAATGATGCTTGGAAATCTCGGGAGGCTGCGCAAGAGATAAAATGAGGCATATCTTCATATACATAATCCTATTCCCACTCACCAAGGAGTACCTTAGACTTATTTCAGTAAATAGGATCGATTTCTGAGTACTGTATACATGTAAAGGATTGCACTGTTAAATTATTGCTTTGAACCTAAATGAATATAAAGCATAGCTGCTGTATCTGATTTGATAGACTTGTGAATTTTCTCCTGTTTCAGTCTGTGCTCTGCGAAGATTGGATAAGCCTAGGAATAAAGTTTTTCAGGATCAGATCCTCCCGACATATCAATTTTGATAAGACTGTTACATGCCGTCTCTTATACTGCCTTTTCTTTGTAGTTTCACCCCATTTCCTCCCTAGTTTCCTAGAATAGTCCCTCTTCCTGCATTATTTTTTTCTGTCTGTGTCTGTTTCCTCTCTTTGTGCTTTTCAATGGTATCTTTTTCCTGATACTGCGTTCATGCTGAAATTCATTCTATTCCTGCTTACCTAAATGATATCATTTCAGCATCTCCACCTAATTTTAGCTTCACAACAGCCTTACAAGGGAGTATCTGAAACTTAAACTTGGGCTTAATCCAAAAGAACTGGATGTAAGATTGTCATCTTAATTTAATTTCTTGTTTGCACTCATATGTACTATAAGTTCAGTTAAATGTACAATATGCAGTCAATCTATCAGATGATAAAACAGCAGAATAATAACTATAAAAAGCAACATGTGTTAGAAGCAATAAAACATGCATATAAAATCGTAATAGAACAAATGTCCAAACAACATCCAATAATGGCTTACCATCAGTCTAGGAATATAAAGAAAGAACGCAATGGAAGCTCCAGGCACCAGTGTTAAAAGAGCCTCTAGTCTGTCTGTTTAGTTATTTTGCCAAGTTGGTGGTTGAGTCCCTGAGATTTACAGTCTTAAGAGATTCCAGCCTGACCTCAAGTGGCACTGAGTCAGGAGCAGTTCAGGGATTCATGGTCTTTAGATCTGTTTTTTGTCTTGGGGCACTTGCAATGTGATTTGAAGATAGAAGACATTATCATCAGTCCTCAGATATGGGCAAGTCAGTCTGATTACTTTTAAGTTTATTAGTGTTGCCCCTCCAAGGAAGATGGGGTACCTAATGGACTTTGATAGGAACCCAAAAAACAAACCGGTTTTTCCCAAGATCTCCAAGAGATGAAATAATAGAAGCCTAAAAACACTGTTGGAGGAAGACAATCTGTCTAAACATGTATGAAAGCCTACATCAGGGATTCCATTGTGGCAATGAGAACAATGAAGCATTCCTGTTTCTCTGCCCATATCACAGCAACCTTGTTTAAAGTGATTCACTCCTTCTGGGTACGTATGAGCACAGAAATATCTGCAGGTTCATTGTGTGGAATATTCTTAGCACCTAGTGGGTAGACACTTGGGTTCACTTGGAACCTGACTAGGCAAGTCCCACTGAGTTGAATGAGACTTTGTCTGATTCAATTATCTGGCAGTGTTTGATGCAGATAAGAACTTGAGTTTCATCAACTGATAACCTGATAATTTCATGCCCTTCCTGGTTGAAAGTTCCAGTGGTGGCAAGAATATATTCTTCTGATATATTTTATAATTTTCTCCTGATGCAACACAGCATCCTTCTGGTTAGTAACAACTTTTTGTCCCATTGGCTCTATTTAAACAACCTTCAAATCATATGTTGTTCGTACTTGGATGAGGAATTTCAGGGCTGTTTGCTAGATTGGAAAATCAGAAATGCAGCCAACAAGGCAAAGGCCACCACTTCTGGCAACTTTACATGAATGCTTTATGAATAAATGCATGGATACAATCAACAGGAATGGATCTTGACTCAAGAGTACCTTAATGTCCTGGCTGGTGATAGTTCCTGGCTTACCTTGTCTAAGCTCAGGAAAAGAGTTCCTCTCCTTTTCTTGCAGTTATTTATCCTTAAACTGAACTTGGATAGGACAAACCTTCAGTAAAGGCTCATCTTTTGTTAATCACTGTCCCATTTTAAGCTATCCTGGTTTCAATCTAAGAATGTAAATCATAAATGCAGGATGTTTGGACAGTGTGCTAAATGTTGTTGGCATTTATATTTTTAAAAATATTTAACTTTAAAAATGGATACACTTTAACTTTAAAAAATTGTGCGTCTTCATTTTCCTCTGATTTTATTTGTGATTTTGGAAAAAAAATAAAACAGCAAGGAAGTAAAATAATTAATTTCCTAAAATACAAATTGTAGTTATGTTCCTTTGAGTGCTATGATAAATAAAAACCTGGCCCCAAACCAAATATAATCTAAATGAGCAGATTAATTTGCTTCCTCAAGTGCTCTATAATTACAGATAAAACAGTTATATATTAGTTAAGGCACCAGATTAGAAACCCAGGAGAGTATGAATTCTAATCATACCTTAGGCATGAATACTGGCTGGGTGATTTAGGACCTATCACTCTTTCTTAGTCCAAATCATCTCACATGGTGGTTGTTGTGGGGAAAATAGGAGGAAGGAGGAGAATTATGTATGTTCACCCCCTTGAATTATTTATAAAAATAATGAAGGCAGGATTAAAAAAAAACTTTAAAAAGTCATCTTTGAATGGCTGATCACATTGCTGGATGTATTTAATTTAAAAATATACGTGCAGAAGAACGTTACAAAAATATTTTAATGATGTTGCTACAAAGATCATAACCAAACTGATATACTATCTAGTTTGTTCATTAATACCAAATGAATGTTCTAATTTGTCTACATCAAACAAAACTTAGCAAAATACAAGTTTTTATAATATAGCTATGCACATTTCTTTTATGAGCGTACTTGATAGAATTTCAAGACTGGAACAAGATTTAACTCCCAAAATCTTAAATTACATATCTGAAATAAGTGCCACTAAATTCTGTGGGATTGGCTTCTCACTAGAGATACATAGAAATGTATGAAAGTTTCAGTAGGTCCAGTATGCTGCTACTAGGCAATTGAACAAAACAGTCATCTACTGTAAGATATTATTGAGAGATCCATCTTTACATCTCACAAAAAATGAAATAGATTTGGTCCAAAACTGAGTGTTATTTCACTTCAGTAGCTTCTTCTGTATTCTGGAATTAGGTGACAGCAGCTACACTGAATTGCATCCAAGGGACATCAGCTGCAGGCAAGAACCAGTATAACTCTCAGTCAAATAGTATTTGGCCTTCAGCCTAGTTTCAAAATCCATCTACAAGTAACTCCTGACCTTAGTAAACTGTTTCCTGGTAGACTGCTAAACTGGGAGAGAAAGAGAAGAAGGTGAAGGAGAGATAAAAGAAACTGAAAAAAGAGTACTTCAGTTGCAAAGAAAAACATCAGTTCCCCTATTCCTTTTTGATCCGCTGCCAATTTCCTCAAGGACACTGATCTCCTAGTCAATTATCCATTGAGTGAACCCTCCAAGAAAAGAAAAGATTATCTATCCAGGTTGGCCCCAATTGTCTGAAAGGCTATAATCTCTCATATGAACTTGCTCCAGTTGTGAGTTTCCAAAAATGCCCTTCTTTCTGCCCTGCCAATGTGCAAAACACATGTGCGTGGGATCCTAAAACAGGAATCCTTTTTAGGAATCTGTCTCAATGTCTGAAGGCTTGAAGGAGGTATAGGATGGGGTTTATACATTGGCCACACTCTCTACTTACTTGATTTTAACACATTCAGCCTGAAGGCTGAAGATAGGCATCCATAAGGATCTCTCCTTAAAAAGGCAAAATGGTGGTCACATCTGTTCAACTTCTGTCTTTTGACCTCTTCAAATACTGCTGATCACAGTGATCCACTGTGCACAGAAGGAGGAACAAAGAAGGGTAAGTGATAAAATGTGCACTGCAACATCACTTGGTGCTTATGTATTTGTGTGTGATGTTATAACGAAAGCACAAAAGGGTGGAGTTGGCATTATAATGTCACAATGCATATTTAATCTTTTAGTATCACTATAGATAGGAAAAATGCCTACATCTCCCATATTTAAGATTTTGCCAGAGAACATTCAAATATGGGAACAACTTCTGTGAACAGATGACCTTGTGCTTGGACTTCACATCTAATTTAATTTTCTGAACACCCTAGCTTTTGATCAAACCTTACCATATATAATGGATCTTGTTGATTTAAACTCTTTTTGAGCTGGGACTGTGTGACTCTCTTCTGTGCTCTAAGAAACCTGGGACTGAACAGAATAAATGGAGATTAGACAGAGTTGAAAATAGAACCTCTTTATGGTTCTATCTTCTGTACACTTTCAGACCTTGATATCTGAAGACAACTAGGGTTTGAGGACTCTGAGACAGATTTCCCTAGTTCTGGAACTACTTATCAGATGATTCTGGAATCTGCTGATGCTTTTCCATTGACTGACAAAGAAGTTTGTAATCAGACAGGACTTTGGTCTTATAATTATGGCCATGATTAGTGTGCACTTATTCATTATTGGTTTTATTGGTATAAATTTAAGATAACTTTTTTTTGAAAGATTGCACTACATGGGATAAGTTTTATCATCATATTATGATTACATTTAGGATTCTTTTCCAAAAATGTTACCCTACAAACGTGAGTCTTAGTACAATGACTCAGAAATATATTTGTCACCTTGAACAGCACTTAGAAAAAGAAGAATACTGTAATGCCCAGTAGACCCTCTTTGCCTATAACACCATTTAATGTTGCATACTGAGGAGTATTCATAAAATGTTTCTGCCATTGATGGCATAGTATAGAAGGGCAAGGGGAATGCTTAATTAAAAATAAATGTTAAATCAAATGAGCATCTTTTTGTCTTGCTGCTGCAGGCCAAACTAAATGAAATGTGGGACAGGTGTTGCTAGAATTCCTGATAAATTTTTGTATGGTTAAAAGGAAGGAATTTGAATGAGGATGAAAATAAAAATGCAGTTAATAGAGCTTAACCCTCTTTCTGTTGCGTTTTTTCTCCAGAATTCTCCAGCTATATTCCTTTGCTTGTCATCAAAACCTGTTTGAACAGTCATCAAAGGAGTACAGCTGGAGAATTCTGTCTTCCTTGAGGATGCTCTCCCATTCAGTGTACTTTTTTTGGCAAAAAAGTCAAGATGGCAGATGCAACTGCAGTTGAAGTTCCAACTCTTTTTAAAAAGGAATACAGCTTTCACTGCATGATTGCAGAAGTCCCATAGCCATCCCTGATTTTGTTATATTTTTCTTCACTTCTGATGGGAGTTCTTTAGAGTGTCCTGACTATAGATGTCCCAAGTGTACTTTGCTGGAAGTTTTCTTTGATTTCACAGTAAATACAGTTATTCAGTGAAGTTGAGTAAAATTAGACATGCAGCAAATGTTTTCAATGTTCTTTATTTGTAAAAGCAGTTGAAAAGATAACTGTAGCTCTTCTATGAAGAAATAGTCATAAAGACTGAAGAAGAAGTCATAGATTGGATGGCAAATGGCTTAGATCCAAAGTGCAATTATGCAGTGACAGAGTTTCTTCTTGGAAACGTATGATGTTGGTTTTTGCAGACCACAGTAGACTATCCAACCAAATAGGAAGCAAAAGGCATGTGATTGTGTGAAAGACACTATCCTTTTCTCCCCACACATAATGCGTAGCTGCAGAGGATTTTTCATTGGCATCAAACTGCTAATCCCCTGCTTTTATTGCTAAGAGATTTCATGTGTTTTCCTCAGGTACTGGTGTAATTCTTCATAAGTTGCTATTTTTATACATTACTTCCAATTCAGGACCATGTATGCAAACAATATTAAATGTATAATTGCATTCCTTGGATTTGGAGATCATTTCAACTTCAGAAGATCCTGCCTCCTCAGCAGCCTTCTCAAAGTGTTTTTATCAAGTTAGGTAATTTCTAAAAAGGGACAAAAAAGTTACTGACATCTCTCCACTTCTGCCATGCATGACTGCTCTCTACAGTTGCACGAATGTATGAATCCTCCAGTATATTGGAAGCAGAAAATAGAATTGCTCTTCCTGATAATTAATTTAAATCTTCTCCATTGTTTTGAAAGTCTATTTGGAAACCTTGGTTTCTCCTCAGCAGTGCCATTAATAATTACATCTTCTCCCCATTTCACATTTGTATGGGGATCTTCTATCTTAAATAACTAGTGATTCTTTCTCTCTGAATGTGAATGTTCAGATACTAATATAAATCCTCAGATAGCTTTGTTTCAATATGGCAAGACAAAGTATCTGGATTCAATTCCCTTTCTCTCCAAGACTGCTTTATCTAGCCTTCCTTTGTGTAATCCCCTTTATTCTCAACTGCAACTTATGTATTTGGTTTGGTTCCATGCTTGCCCCATTAATTTGTGAGATGGAAGATAGAAAACTTAGAAGCAGATGCAACTTGAAAGGGATGGTTTGAGGCCAAACTCCAAGAGACTTTGCAAGAAAGGGGCTGTATTTTCATGATTAGGATTACTGCCTTTTACCATTTGAAATCTTAAAAAATGAGCGTATCTTCTGCAGGTGCATTTCCTCCGTCAGTGTTATTTAGGTGGGCTTGCATTGCAACATAATTTGCAGCAGTGCCGAGTGGATCAAAATACCCTTTAAATTTCTATAAAGCCCTTTAACAATATTATTGTGGAAATTAAAATGGCAGCTAGATTTAATGGGCTCCAAAATGTAATATAATATATCAATAGTAAAGCGCATTTAGAATATTGTCTCCGAGTTTACTAGATTTACTCTTAATAGAAACTCTCCCCGTGTAACAGTTGCATCCTATACAAGCTTTGACCTGCTGTTGCCTTTCGTACTATAACATCTCTTATTGCTTGAAAAAAGCACCATCAACTTGGGAATTCTCCACATGGTAACATGACGCAAAGCTACCAACTGAAGCATTTCCATTGCATCTGGATTATCTATTGTAGAATGATCCCAAATAATTAAAAATGAAAACCAATAAAATGCATTTAATAAGAAACACCAAAATAAGAAAACCAACAGAATAGTTAGCCTCAATAGACTGACATTCCCTACATTTGATTTATCCCTTTACCAAGCCTTCTGGGCAGTAGATCACCACATCTTCTGGACACAGATTCCATAAATGTACCATGTGTTGCATAAAGGGGTTTTGGGAGAGGTTTGTCCTCCTCCAGCCAGGGTATTTCCTGTGGCTTTCATTGGATTTGAAAATTTGATTATGTTAGGTTACTGTATGTTATTTCATTTCAGTATGTGAAGAATATTAAAAAGAGTGCTTGACTTTTCATGTTGTACTAAGTCATGGCTTATTTAACTACTGTTTACTGAATAAAGCAAAATTGGCTAGAATAACAAAAAGGAGTAGAGCATCAACATATTTACAAACCACAATGACTGGGTTCATGTAATACACAAAATGAGACAATCCTCATTATAATATGGCTTACCATGTGAGGAAAACAGCCACCAACCAACTTTCCCCAACCTAAGCAGTCTCTAGGAGTCTTCTTCTGCAATTCTCCACAGATAGCATAGTGATTGAAGCCCAACATATCTGTTGGGCCCCACTTTGGAAAGGCCAGGTTTTAATAGATAACAGAAACCAAATCCTCTTCTTTTTCCAAGACAAAGAATGTTTGAACTTTGCAACTCTGGTTCACTATCTCAGAAAGGGTAAAGGAAAAGAACCAAGTGTTCTGAGCTTGGGAGGAAAGAATAATGGACCATCCTCATTTTCCTGTTGGTCCTGTATTTATTATTAGATTTTTGTTGACTTTCTGAGCAACCAAGGTGTCTGGAATCCAGGATTTGCTCTAAAGTCAAGAATACGTTGTTTTCCTACATTAACATCCTGCTTCCATCAATAAACAATGTCTAGCACGTCCTGAAAAAAAATCATAAATCCTTTTGTTACAGCCTTATCCATGTTAGAATCACATGCATTTTAAGGATATTTATGGTTTTAAGATGGAGTGAAGCTTTTTGCTTCTGCTCCAATGCTACAAATGCCAGATTTTTAATGCTGGGTTGAACACAGGGATTTTATGCCTGGATGTCAGATGGAAAGGCTTAACAACCAATGTGATATCAGGAATGAAGCTAGAATCAGGGCCCCATTGCAGCAGTAAACAGCAAGATGTCATGCACATGAGTAATGGATGAATTGGCTTCAAAGTCTCCCTTTTTCGTTCTAGATTGTTCTTTTTGATTTAAAGGACTTTGGAACCTGTTGATAGATAAAGACATTTCTAACTGTGGCCAATAATCCACCCATAAAACCTACCACATACATAAAGCTAATTATCAATTCACTAATTAATTTGATAAGCATATCAATGAAACTGCTGCCGATCTTATACACATTACATGACAAAATTTGGCCAGCTTTTAAAAAATTGAATCATTTGAATCTGAAAGTACAGTAAAAGTTTTAAATAAAAGTAACCAGATAAAAATAAATAGATATAAGATAAATAAAAATAGATAAATAAAAGTGACCAGAATAATTAGGTGGGATTAACCACATTTAGCTGGTTGACTAACAAGTGTCAGTATGAAATCAGCAATATAATAAGACACATTTGGTGGTTCCAGTGGCTTCTTCTGTCACAGGATATAGTCTGGATTTGAATAGGATGCCCTTGTATCTCCCTTCCGAAACCAGAAATAGAAGTATGTTGAACTGTGCCAAGATTAATGCCTTCCTTAATTTAGGAACAGTATCTTAGATTAAAAAATGGGAAAAATAAATAAAAGTTGGGTTAGATACCTGGCTGGATATGATATATCTACCTATTAGATACCTGGGGGTATAAGGGGCACTGAGAAATATGTCTTAGGGACCTCAGGTCTAATTGAATATCCATGTCCTTGGGGCATTGCTTGCAACTCTACTGTATGTTCTTGCCCTAGAATGCACTCTTGAGTTAAATAAATACTTGGAAGTTCCAATTTTTTATGAATCTCCTTTGTCCAAGAGGAAATAAAATTATCAGAAAGGTCCCAGGGAGGTACACCTGTCAGGGGAAGGAACAGTTTAGTCCAATCTATGAAAATGTGGATCCACTTACTGGTGTCGATCTTATTGACAGCAGGGTCACTGTGTAAGATTGTGTTTGAAATGCAATATGGGACTTGAAATAGAATGCTGAGGAACTTTGTCTGAACCCTTTCCAAGGAGGAAAAAGAGATATATGGACCTATCTGGGCACCAAATAATAATTGTGCCCAAACTTAAAGTTCCCAGTGTTATAACATTCCCAGAACTGATCCTCTCTGTGCCATTTTGTATTTTTAAACTGTGAAGATAAATAGATCTCAAAACAGATTTTCTAACTCTTAATGCCTCATTTTGTTTATTTATTTAAATCAATTTTATGGCTCCTTTTTCCATTTCCAAACTGATTCTTATGGTGATATTGGAGAGGCCTAGAATGGATACTTAAGTAATGAGCATTCGTAAAGTAGGTCATTCAAGGCTAGTGAATAAATGCATTTTTGTCCCTTAATACTTATCACGAGACTATTCAAGTCCTAGAAGAGGTCTAAAGGTGAGTAGATTTCAAGATAGTGAGATCCACGTTTAATAAGTTCTTCCAGCTAGAAACAAATGAAATATAGTTGTTTGGAATGGGAAAGAAATATAAATACTGTAGTTGTAAAAAATGTTCCATATGACCTTCCAGGCAAACTCTGAAATATTTGAAAATAGTCAGTGGTGTGGGGAATATTTATGTCACATAGTACTGGCTTTCTAAATTGTGGCACTGAAAAAAAAACAATTCAGGAAGGAAATATTGTACCAACTTCCTCCCAATCTCTTATTAAACATAGTGTCTATAGAGCAGCAAATGTTTTATTTCTAATCTTATAGGAATCTAGAATGTTTTTTGTACAAGAATCCTTGCTATAATATATTTCTAAATTAAAGAACAGAGAGCAGACAAACACTTCCAAAAAAGCTGATATCAGATAGGTTCACTTTTCAAAAGAAAATAATTCAATCAAGTTGTCAGCAATGTAGAAACAAGAGTAAGAAATGTAAGATTAGTGGTATTGTTTGCTTCAGTCATTATTGGTCTTGTTTCTTAGCAATGTTTTAATTTTTTTTTCCTGCATTGACTTGATTGCAATTTTTTAAGAGGGTAGGATGCAAATGAATTTAAATGCATTAAATATGTTGCATTATCTTTCTGGATAATGCTAAGAAATCAGATGCTGTCAGACAATGAAGAAGCAAAAATGGGATTAGTTTAACATCTGGTTTTCCAAAGTGGTGCCAGAGGATACTTTCCTTGGTACTTACCAGCCTTTTTGATCTGCTTAATTTGTTTTTACATTGACA
>JANHZU010007669.1:127497-138430 GCA_032468055.1 Acrochordus granulatus | reverse complement strand
ACTTGTTTGGATTGGTAATGTTTATCTCTTTATATTCTTTCATAATAAAAATCTCATGATAAGATTTGATGCTTGGGAATAAATCATATTAGAGAATGCTTCATGTTTTAATGTTCGACCAGGGCAAAGTAATTTATTCTTCAGGAAGACTGAAAACAGATAGAATGGGGTGAGCTGTTTTCAAACTTTTGTGCTGGATTATATCTTCAACACAACTCTCCAGTCCCCTCTCGGACTGCCAGGGAGAGCCTGTTCAATCTACTGTCACCCTTTCACATTTATTCTAGAGTAAACCTCTCCCTGCACTGATTTTAAGGAGGAAGAAAGTGGAAACATGCCATGTGCATCAGCTTTCCAATTTCTATAATTTACCAGGGCAATTGTAGCGTATAAAAGGAAAAATTCCGTCAGAATGAAAATATAGAAGAGGATGCAGAGGTTTAATTGTGAAGATTAAAGTTAATAAATTAAATGAAAGTTGAAGACAAGGGAGAATGGGTCCTTCAGGATTTGAATCAATGTCTTCTTCTCCAAGCAGGAATACAAATCCCCTTACCCCCACCAACCATACACATAGTACAGAGTTCAGAATACAAAGACACAGTTCACATGTCCATAAAATATCTCACAAAAAGGAACTTATCCACTTCTAGTTTAACGAGTGTCTACAGGTAGTCCTCAACTTACAACTGGTCACTTAGTGACCATTTGAAATTATGACAGACCCCCCCCAAAATAGGTACTTACAACCCAGTTCCAAAGTGTTGATAGCTGCCCCCTGCCACCATGATCACATGATTATATTTTGGGTGCTTGGCAACCAGCCCACATTTATGGCCGTTTGCAGCATCCTGGGATCACATTGACCACAGTTTACAATGTTTTTACTTCCAAGGTTCAACAAAAACACCCTACAGCTAACAATGAGTTCACTTTATGACCACAGTGTTTGCTTAACTGCCGCAAAAAAGGTTATAAAATTAAGTCAGTCACATGATGATCCACTTTATAACCATCATGACTTACGAGTATAATGGGCAGGCTCTGTTACAGTCATAAGTCAAGGACTGCCTCTATAGCTTCTTTCTTGTGATTCTTCTGATTCCTCATTGGTTTTCCTCTCATCTCACTTAATTCACCTGAGAAGAAATATCCTCTCCTCTCAAAATGGACAGCAAAACAAAAAGGAAAGGAAATGCCTGTCTTCCTTTTAAAGCTCTTTTTAAATCTGAGAGGGGAATTTCTCTATTGCTGATTGTTTAGAGTTTGATTTTCTCAGGTTCTCTGCCAACCAAGATTGACCAGCTTATGTTTGATTGATGCATCAGTTCTAAGTTTCCCTTTTTTTTTTTAAGTTTCCCTTTTATGTCCAAACACATCCACTGCAAAAATTTATGTCCCAAATGTGATTGTGACAGAGAGAAAGCTACCACTATTAACTTCTGAAACAAGGAAAGCATAAAAATATAAAAGACATTTGGGGGATTAATATGTAGGAAGTGATTTCAGTTAGTAATTTTTTTTGAAACACTTTCAGCTCCATCTTCTGGTGCTTCTTTGAACATTCTCTGTAGTCCTAAGATTTATTTTTGCGGAGGTCATTTCTAGTTGCACCATCATCGTTAGATTTCCAGTAACAATTCTCCCCTACTATCTTTGTGTTCAGGTAATGTCTATATTCAGACTATCAGTGGATCTGGATCCCGTTTCAGTAAACAAAGCACATATTGGGCATATAGAAGGTCACCGGTTCAACTTCTGGCATCTGTAGATAAAAGTAGCAGGTGATGTGAAATGCTATAAGTTGAATGTGCTGCTGCTAAATTAGTTGGTGGCTTGAAAAAAAATGGTTATTGTTTTGTAGTTCCTTTATATATTTTAGGTGTCGGCAAGTTACTACAACTCACTTCAACAAGATCTTCACTGGTGTCAGAATATGCGTTCACCTCAAAGCAGTGTGCCTTGCACACAGTTCAAGCAGGGAACAAGCATGTCCATTTGGTTGCAGTGCGCTTGGCCTTTTCTCAAAGTATGCTAAAGGGCTTCTGCTGCACCTTTCAACGTATGTCGTGCCATAATTTTTAAGTAGCTGCACTAACTTAAAACCACTGCACCAGCCTTTTCTTTCTAAAATGTCAAAGGCTGGATTGCAGATGAACTGTTGAAGTCACCTAATCACTAAAAATTGCTGCAGAGGAACAAAGAAACCAAATATTGGCATCGAAGTGTCCTCTGTGCCCATGAGCCTTCTTTGGATTCTTGGCTGGCACTGGATCTCCATCTTCTTTTGTGGCAATAAAGGTGCAGATGCTTCACGGGCAACTGTGAATTCTCAGAAGAAATCAGCAATCATAGCATTTCAAATGAAGAAATGCTTTCTGCAAGAGGCTCATGACTGCTTGTCTTTTGTTCAGCTCTGAAGATGTGCCTATTTTCTGGACATGTGGATTCAACTGTGCCCTTCTCAATAAGTCTCAGTTTACTCCAGACCTATCATATGCATGCTCACTTTTTTAAAAAAAATGGTTTATATAGCCACCCATCTTGCTGTAGTGACTCTGGGTAGCTAACATCAGATAAAAATCTGTAATCGCACCTGAAGGCAATCAACAATAACAATAACCTACTGAGCTGCTGCTTGAGTCTCATTTAATGCCCATATCTGTGTGGCAGGAGAAAAAAAATTCCAAGAATGCAAACAGAACTTCTGTTTTTCCCCCCCTTAAGATCTATGCCATAAGCGTATAGAGATGTTTACCAGTAAAATTTAGGAAGAATCATTACATCCAACTGCTTGGGGATTCCCCAAAATGCAATAAAGAAGGATAGAAAAAGAAAACATCAGGATCTATGCCTTTAATGTAACAGTGCTTTGCTGAGAGGGTGTGTGAGCATAATAAATAAATTTCAGGGATAGTTGAAGTCTTATGCACTGTGGTCATTTGACTTACTGATGAAGTCAAGGAATGAAGAGTAACAAAAAAGTAAACCACAAATAAAGATAAAAACATTCTTGAACGCATGATGACCACATAAATTTGGATTGATGAAGCTTATAAAGAAAGCATGCTATGGAACAGTGAAAGCCGTAGAGACACAATGCAGAAAGAGTAATTTACTGTAGAAGGATAGAAGGGCACCAAATGCAGCAGGGCAGAAACAGAAAGTAATAGAGGGGTAACACAGAGATAAAAGTAGGAAGATTTAGAATCCTAGGGACTATTTATGCTATTAAATCCAACTCCCCTCTCAGTGCAACAAATCTAGAGCTCGGGCTTTCAGTTTTTATTCCAAAAGATACACTGGTGCATGCAGTGGCATGACCAACCCATCTCTTTAAAGCAGACACATTCTCTTCTATGATAAAGAAAATGCCAACCAGAGTACGACCCTGGGGAAGGTGGTTGCCTATGGAAAACTATTCAGAGGAAGAAATACGATATTTCATTGAATCAAGGGACAAGTGTTCGGAGAAGTCTAAATATCTAACGCACTGCTCCAAGCAAAGGCAACAGCGCTAGTTTTATTACCTAACAGCAGCAGCATCTGCACTAGCTCTGAATTTTTTTTAAAAAAGGAAGAAAAATGAATACGCTCATGAAAGCAGAGGGTTATGTCGTATTTGTATATGACAGTCATAAAGGAGTAATCTTCTTTTTCCAGATCAGTATTCAGTTGTCACCAGGAGCAGGATATAAGGTGGGTTGTTCTTAAGGGCCTACGCTTCATCAAAGCTACAGCCACCACCAAGACCCACATCTTCTTCTTCCTCATTACCCTCAGCTGGTTAGTGTGTGCCTTCCTATGTAGTCCAGAGATGGAGAGCAAATCAAGGCCATGACTGAAAAGGTCTTTTCTCCACCCTTGTGTACCATAATGTAATGTAATGTGAGATTAACCTTAATCCCAGGCAGGCAGGACTTCAAAGCTTCAGGCTTCCTTTAATTACTAGCATTTCTACGTTGCTTGACCTCAAAACAGCTCTGTGTATTAAATGCATTGATCAAAACGTTGGATGACAGCTGTAATAATATTACTGAACATAAATGAAATCACCTGTTTTTCTAACAGCAAATTTGGTCTGTTCTTTTTATGTATGACTCAGGGTATGAAAAATAGATCAAAGCAAACACAGGCTATTTCAGAACGTTGGTTAAATGCATGAGAGAAGGGGACAAGCTCAGCGAGGAGGTTCTCCCAGTGTGGACACACTCGTGTAGTTTATAATATTTCTACATGTTGAATCATCAGATGTGTGATGCATGTATGATCTTAGTCTAGCCTCCTCCAACCCAGCATCTTCCAGCTGTTTTGGAATGTAAAAAACATACGTAATTCCTACTCATGATAAATTATTGTGACGATGTATGTTAGATGCAGAGATGGGGTTAGCACACATTCAGAAAAAAAATCTCTAAAGGCCAAGCCATAGAGCTTTCATTTCTTCACCTTGGGTTAGTCAGGAAGATGTTATTCCATGAATAACATGTTGGATTTCTTATGGGTAATAGATACAGGTAGACCTCAACCATTGTTAGCTTAGCAACCATTCAAAGTTACAGCAGACCCCCTCCAGAAGATACTCATGACCCAGTTTTGAAGTCCCAATGATCACAAGGCCTCTCCACAGTCACATGATCACAGTTTGTGGTGCTTGGCAACCGGGTGATCTTTACAGCTGTTTGCAATGTCCCAAGGCCATGTGACCACAATTTGCGAGGGTTGTTGCCAGTTTTTGGCATTTACTTCCAGTTTCCAAAAAACAGCCATTGGATAAAATGGATTTGTTAATCAGCCACTGCATTCATTGGACAACTGCTTTAGAAAAGGTCGTAAAATCAGGCACAGTCGTGTGGTGACCCCTTAACAACTGCAATGGCGTACAACTGTAATTCTGCTCAGTTACCGTCGTCAGTCAAGGACTACCTCTATATAGTTCTGAGGAACCATAAGGAAGGTCTCTTTCTGAGGTATGGGAGTGGAAATGGCAAGAGGAAAGTAAGTTTATCTCAGTGGGACATAAGGACAATCTATGGCTTTCTATTTTTTGTTTGATTGTTCCTTTTCTGTGCAAAGTGTTGCCTACCTTATGTTGAAGGACTTTTGTTTCTCCTTCTGTAATCAAAGCAATCAACAGTAAGGTCATTTCCTTGTGATTAAATAGTACCGGAATAAGTTTGGAACTGTGAAAGTCCTTGCTAGAAAACACCCCTGTTTTGCGGAAATGTACACACAAAGGCTTAGGGGAGAGAATTGTATTGTGTCTTTTGCTGTTCTTTTCAAAACTACCAAAGAGTACAATCTGGAGGTAAGAATGTTTGTTTGTAAGTATGTTGTTAGTTTATTTTTTTAGCGAGTTCTTAATGAAATAAGAAATATAATTTCAGAATTAATAAATACGAAAAGGAAAATTGTTACGTCGAAACATGGCAAGCTGAGCTCACTGTCGACATTCTTGATTTCCCTTGGAGAGAAATCAAGGTTGTCACTGAGAGGGATGCAGTTCATCAATAGCATAACAGGGCATTTGTTTACTCCGATGTATTTTATTCACTGATGTTTGGAATGTTGTTTATTTTGAACCTGTTATTTACTTCCTTTGCTACAAGCCCTCTTTCCTCTGTGAAAATATTACATTTTGGATACGGATAACAAATCGCAGTTGGTTTTTACTTCACAGATAAGTTTGGCTGTGCACTTTACAATCCTGGGACTCTTTCAAGAATCATTTTATTGAAAGCAAATAATTCTTCTGTAATGCCCCAAAAAATCATAACGAAGAAATCACTGGGGAAATGGCACCTTTTCAGCTTGTGATGAAGCATTAAGCATCTCGTGAGTGAAAGCTGCTTTTCCTTATTTCTTAGGAGGAGGTTAAAACTGATTAGAAATCTTTTAGAAGATATATTTAAGGAATTACAAAACTTCAGCGCTGTCATATCCATTATTTGTGTTCATATGTGGGTGGGTGAGAGTGCGCGAAAGAGAGAAAAACAGAGGCAATCAAACCTTGTCAAGTTGAAGCTTTTCTCATATACTGTATGTAAAAATCAAATTTTAACAATAACAAAAATTCCAGAATTCCTGTTAGGACAATATGCTTCTCAAGCCATTTCAGAATCACAAATATATTTGCTTCAATGCATTTATTTAATAATTATTATTTTAAAAAAATGTATTTTAATCCCAAACGTGTTCTACTACTTTGGCTATAATTTCAAAAGATAATTTTTGAAGGAAATTTAATATTTCTTAGCAAACTTTTGTAAAAAGACCAAATAAACTTTACTGGTACTTTGCAAAGAGAGCTGATTAGGATACCAAAATTATCTCAATTTGATTTATTTGTATCCCACCTTTATCATTTTTACAAATAACTCAAGATGATGAACATATCCGACACGCTTTCCTATTTTCCCCACAACAGCAACCCTGTGGGTTGAGTTGGGCTGAGAAAGTCATCCAGCTAGCCTTCACAGCTAGCCTAAGGCAGGACTGGGACTCACAACTCACAATTTACAGTTCTAGCCTCAGGCCTAAGAGACCAGACTAGCTCTCCAGAGGCTATTGCAACAGATTTGCCCCCCCAAAAATAGGGGCAAATGACTACCATGAATGTAATTAGAAAAACATGTTAGGGAGATGCACAAATATTTTGAGGCTTTCACCGAAAGATGCTCAGAAATAAAGTTAATAAATAATCTCTACTGGTCTCCGTATTTCTTGTTCAGTGTCAATTTATGCAGAGACAGGTGAAAAGTTTAATTGCAAACATCAGAATTGATCTAAGCTCCCTGAGTATTTCGTCTATTACGGCTGTTTTATAAGCAAGCAAAGTCAGTGTTTCTGTTCTGTTATTATAGACTTATTCAATCTCATGAGGTTACCCAGGAGATTTAGATCTAATTTTGTGCAAGACACTGGAACAAAACATGCTTGGGAATTTTTTTTACTGGTAACTATGGCTTGTTGTGCAAACATCCCAGGTTGGGATATGTGTATTATGCCCCAGTTCTAATTAATTTCTAGCATTCCTGCCATGATAAGCAATGTGCATGAGGTATTTTACTGGCTCTGTATTAAGAATTATTTTATGGATTGCTGTCTATCAGTTTCCCAAATGCATTCTTATAGCTTTTAAGAGCGCCGTATACACACACAAGCAAATATGTTGCACACCATACACATACACACATTATATACCACAAAAGAGAAGATGAGGTGTGATACAATTTGATCTTGCTACAGAACATGTGATGCCAATGATCTCCTTCCTTTCAGAAAACTTTTCTATTCAACAAGCCCTAGTACCAGTATTCAGAAGCAGATAAAAAGAGAGATGATACCTGCAATAATTTTTTTCTTGTCCTTTTCCCGTATTTTGTTGAAATAATGTGGTACAAACAGATACACACAAAATATCTTCTTGTATTTCTTGTGTGAGTTACTAGTTTAGGCAAAAGAAAAAAAATCTAAGCAGATACAAACTCAAGCATGTGTTATGGTACTACAGCATTTAATAAGACTTTTGTTGGGGCTTTCTGGTGCTGGTCATGATTTGTGATACTCTGCTTGTATCACAAATCAGCTTCTCTCTCCATTCAAGAAAGCAATCCGATTTCTCCAAATCATGAAATATATTACAGGTTTTTAAAATGTATGTGGTATAGCTTTTGGAAGTCAAATAAACTTATGCAGAAGCAGCAAGTACATATATTTGTTTGTCTTCACACTGCTTTTGAATCACCTTGGTAGAGACTTTGTGGCAGGGATTTTCAGTGTTTGAACAGACATTTTATTTTTTGCCAGCTCAACTGTAAAAAGTCAATTTTTTCCTCAATCCACTTTAACAACTTCAAAATTCTTCTGTAGATAAACTGAAAAATACCAATTCAAACTACGGTTTCACTGGATAATTTTGAAACCATTCAAAAATAGCTCACAGACCAAGCCAAAGTGAATACTTGTCAGCCAAAATGACTGTGGAAAACCATCATCCCAAAGGAATTAAGTTTCAGTTGCTTTTCATAGAATGCTGCTTGCGTTGGAGAGAGATGTTAGTGGTCTAAGTCGAAGAAGTCAAAGAAGTCAAATCTCACCCTGCTCAGCTTTCCTATTTGGAGCTCATTTCACCGGTTATTCAACAACGATCTCACCCAAGACATTTTCACAGTTGGTTTCAAAGAGGGTCAGGCTTAGTCAACATTAAATGAACCTCTGTCTGATCTTGTTTTGATGTCTATGGTGAGCTAAGAGTAGCTTGGGAGAAAAGCTAGAAAGGATTATTTGTTTTCTGGAAACTGGACACCACACTCATGACCATTTGTGATCAAGCATTCAAAATGTCAAATGTGCCCATTGACACCTTTCTCCCAATGCCTATAATTAAAGAAGCGTGATTTCATTACAGTAGTATGCAATGGCTAGGCAATGGATTAGTGAAGGAGAACTGAATTGTCAATCTCATAAACTCTGTATCAGTTACTACACCAACTGCAGTGCAGCTCATGCCACTTATTTGAATGCAATTGTGGACTCCAAGAAATTATCATTTTCGTTAGGTTGCTATAAGGAACTCACTCTGCAGTTGAAGCAGGGTGTTTTATTGGAAATATCTGCAAGATGAAATGCCAACTCCCCTTCCTGGTACAACTTCCTTTGGGAACTCAATCCACCTCCATTTGAGAAATTGTTCTGTGCTACTCGTGGGGACTTGATCCCTTCCCAAAGTTGGCTTTAGGCACTTACCTCTGGGCACCAAGCTGAGTGGCTGTATTACAATTGGATGGTTACATAGTCAGCCAGATGTTTAGACTGGATTTGACACTGACATTGATACACCTATCAAGTCCTTCCCAAAAACCTGGGCTCGGCAGATGTTTTTTTCGTGGTGTTAAAGGTATTGTTGCAGGCTGTAAGCTGTTCCAAAGTAAAACTGCCTTTTGCAATTGACTAATGGTGATTTTTAGCAATGCTGATGATGTTCAAGTGATGCATCCTAGGCATCTGTTACCATTCATAATATCTTTGCTTGTTTTGCCACAGTCATTCTACTTTTATTTGCAGATCTTTGTATTTTGTGATTTTTTCCAGTTCTTTCTCTTCTATTCTCCTGTCTTCAGGTACTGCAGTATCCACTATCCAGACATTTTTGTGTTTCCTGTCAACAATTGTGAGATCTGAGATGTTATTTGGCAGGTGTTTTGTCTGTTTGAATTCTAAAGTCCTAGAGCACTTAGGTTTCATTTTCTACTATTTTGTTTATGGGCAAATAGTATTTCTTATAAATATTCCAATGTACCATTGTTGCTATTTTGTCATACCTTTCTTTGTAATCAGTCTGTGTGATCATCTTGTAGCAGCTAACTGGGTGGTCTGCTGTTTCTGTAGCTTCTTTGTAGAGGTGGCATTTGCTATCTGTTGCTGTTTATTAAATTTTGGCTTTGTATACAGGTGTTTTTAAGGCTTGGTCTTGTGCAGTAGAATTAGCTCTTCTGTTTCTTTCTTCAGTTTTCCTGCTCTTAGCCATTGCCAGTTTTGCTTGCTAGTTTTTTTTTAATATATTTATTTAATTAATATATTTGCCTTGCCATGTCTCTTTTCAATATGGCATTTGGTCTTCATTATAGTCCAGATTGGTTTCTCCAGTATTCAGTAAGCCTTCACGTTGAGCTCTGTTCTTGCACCCTGTTGAACGTATGCTCTTCTGCATGCCAAGGAGAGCTGAACTCTTTCAGAAGAGTGGAGAAACGGAGCCTAGAACCTAAAGATCTGAGCTATGTTCCTGAAACCTGCTGATATCATTGCCTTCCACATGTGGAGCAGAGCTTAACTCCTTTGGCAGGCAGCTCTTTCAGCCAGTCCGTAGAGATGAGAGGCATTGGGTAAGGGTGAAGAATGCTTCAGGCAAGGGGGAAAGCTCTGGGAGGCTCAGCAAAGGCCATGTGTGTCTCTCCCTAAGGGGCTGTAAATCCTGCTTGGATTTCCGCAGGGAGATTTTTAGCTCATAAGCAAAGACTCTCAGGGTCTCACCCATCTCACCAGAGGCACCCTGTATTCCTTACATTCTCACCAGAGGCACCTTCCATGGGATTCTGTCTGCACAATTGCTTAATAATTGCAACTGGGAGTACTGGATTGCAGTTGTTGAACAAGAGTCATGCAATGTCTTGCTTAATAATTGGTTTGTTCAACAACTGAGATTCTGGTCTCAGTTATGATCATTAAGCGAGGCCTACCTGTATTGAGCAGACCTCCTCCATTGCTCAGATTGCAGTAAAGGGGCAGGTTATAGAGAGGTAACCTTAGCAATTGCTCCCTTAGTTCACAGGAATTCTTTTCAGCTTGTGGGTCTCAAGGCAGAGGGCATGCAACTGGAGATATGAAATCTATAACTTACTTGCTTGACCCTGCTCTTAGGTAATTAAATAATTCATTGTCAAGGGTGGTAATTGGTACTTTCTTTGGTATAAAATATGTTCCCATTTCTGTAGGTACAGGCTAGTTCCAAATATTCCATTTCTAGTTCAGGTAATCAAGAGGATGGTAGCTTTGCAGCTCAGGCATGTTTGGGTTAAACACAGGTATATTTGGATCAAATCTATACTAATTCAGTTCAGTTGGGGCTTCAACAAAGATATGGTATTAAGACTATTTTGGTCATATGGTGAATGACCTACCCTAGAAACTAGGCGTTTGTCACTGCTAATTTTCCTGGCTTCCTGAGTAGCTTTCAGTGATGGCATTCTTTTGGATAAGCAAGCAGCATGTTTGAACATTGTCTACTTTTGATCAGGGTTTGGATGTTGGAAATAAGACAAATGAGCTGTTTGTAAGGAGAAAAAGTGTCCTTTTGTCTTAGCAAAAGACATGAATTCTGTTTTAGACAGAACCGTTCCCTCTAAAAGAACAAGTCTGCAGTCTGGAAGTGTCA
>JANHZU010007669.1:62314-74822 GCA_032468055.1 Acrochordus granulatus | reverse complement strand
CTACACTGTTTAGGTTTGCCATAGCTTTCCTCCCAAGGAGCGTCTTTTGATTTCATGGCTGCAGTCACCATCTGCAGGGATCTCGGAGCCCAAGAAGGTGAAATCTGCCACTGCTTCCATTTCTTCCCCTTCCACTTGCCAGGAAGTGATGGGACATCATATTGATATGTCACCAATCTCCTAACAGACTCTTGTTGGCCCACAATCAACATTTTAACGTTTTTTTAACATTTTAACGTTCTTTTAAACATTTTTAACATTTTTTTAACATTAAATCCCCTGACCGGCAGTGTTCACATCCGGGGGCTTTCCTCCATGGCTCCTGCTCCGCCCTCGAGCTCAAGCAGTCCAGCACCGACTTCCTGCTCCCCTCGCTGCCGGCCAGCTTCACCCAGGAGGGGGATATTTATAGCAGTGTTATTTCCCATTGCTTGGCTGGGAAATTCTGGGAGCTGAAGTTCACACATCTTAAAAGTTACCAAGGTTGAGAAAGATTGTGCAAAAGTCTTAGGCCACCATTAGATTTGTTGTTTTAGCAATGATATATAATTATGTCTCAGTCTCTTTATTAGTATACAACCAGAAAATACAGGACATTTGTATACAGTATTCAAAAACAGGAAAAAGCAAATAAAACAGCTTCCATAGGCTAAAGTGGCAAATATGTCATACTGACTATGTAATACTGACTTTTGCCTGAAGAAGCCATTTTGTTCTGAAAGTTGTGTTTGTTTAAATTTTGTATACATGTTTCCTGTGTTTTCTGTTTAAATCTTAATACAGAGATCAAAAATAATGATGGATACTCATTAAAACTGTGCTAAAACAAAGTGAGTGGTGGCCTAAGACTTTTTGCACAGTACTGTATATGTGTACTTATGTCCATTCATTCATTCATGCTGACCTTGCTTGGGCTAAAAGAGAAAGAGCTGAGCTGTTTTATGTCTCTGAAGTTTCTTTCTACCAGAATGGTCACCTTAATCTGTAAAATATATCTTTGGAGAGTTATAAACTCTCCATTCTCCTTTGTTTTTAGAATGTTGGCATTTCTGTTGTCAGATTTGTTTCAATTATTTGGTATGGATGTTGGCCTACTTATGTAGAATGCACAAAAGCAAATGATTAATAACACTGAAAATGAGTAAATGAACTGAATTCTAGTGTTACGGTTTCCATTATTAATATTGCCAGTTGCCTTGTGGAAGTTCTTTATGTTAGTATCTATCGGTGTCCTCGGTGTCAAAACTAATAGTAAACTATTACTGTACTGAATATCAGATATATTTGTGTATTAGCCCATCTACAGATGAGCCAACCCTCATATTTTTAATCAAATTACTATGAAGAATGCACTTCCTGTAGCTAAGCCGATCTTCAAAATTTTTAAATGTTTTACTTTTCATAATTGGCTTATTCATGAGTAATCCACAATCATCCATTTTTCAAGGTATTTGGTTTAAAAATTCAAGGATCAGTTTATTCAGGAATGGTCTTATATGCAAATATATTTGGATATACAGATTATTTTAAAAAGTGTTACCATATATATTCAGAAATAAATCCATCTGTGGATAAGCCAAACCCAATTTTGGAGATGTATTTTGACACCTAAAATTCTCAGCATGTTCTATATATGGTATCTATCTGGCTTCTAATCATTCAAGAAGCTGGTCTCATTTTTGATGCTTGAAAAACGTAGTTTAATAAGATAACTTGTACTTTTTATTTTTTTTTCCACCATGGGATGAGAAGAGGGAAAAGGAAAAAAAAGTATACTAGTTATGGTTGTGGGCCCATATCCCATCTTTTCTCCCTAATCTCAAGCAATATATCCCAGAGAATATGGACAAGATTTCAAAACTTTTTTCATAACTTGAAGACCATTTTCATATCTTAACTATCTTGTCTTAACCAGCTTATCTCAATCATTTAGGAAGTGCTTCAAGCTCAAAATAGCTCTGTTTTGAGTTTTAAGGGCTCAAGAATGAAACCTTTCCAAAATGGTTGAAACAGTCCATTTTTCATTCAGGTTAGGTCATTTGTACTCCACAGTCTTTTGGGATGGAACAGGCAAAGAGACAGCAAGTTTAATGGCTGAGTGCAGATTTGAATCTGGGATTGCCTAGTCCCATACCAACACATTATCACATGATAATTTTGTGGTAAATAACTTCACTATCATTATGAGATTACTGCCCTATGCCTCAAATCATACAAGAAAATAAAAGGTTTTGCTTTCGCCTTGTCTGCAAATCATTTAAGCTGTATTTAGGAAAGAAACGAAGGTGTGTATCTTCAGTGTGTATCAAAAAAACCCAGTCATTAATCTTGCTGTACAGGAATAATCAAAGTTGTAGGCCAGCATATCTGAAGAGCATTGGGCAGAAGCTGGGTTTTTTTTACAGCCTGATACAGTCTGCCACCATTATGGCCACTGCAGCTCCCTTTGTGCAAAGTTACTTTTTATGAAATGGCAAACATCCAGGCAATACAAAATTTCCTCTAGAAAAGGCTTAATGTGTAATTCCATTCTGTACCATCTAAAAATTGGAGCATTTGAATTGACAAAATGTGTAGAAGTGTACTTTACAGAGAGATTTTGTGGTATGTTTTGTCTGGCTGGGATGGGTTTGGAGCAGCAATGGATCTAAATTGCATCTCCTTTTCTTAATAGATTTTTTTTTTGTTTCACAGTGAAGACAGAGTCATCGAACATTACATTAAGAACAAGGGGCTGACTAGAGGACAAGCAATTGTTCAGTAAGTCTTTTATTCAGTATTTTAATAGTATGTGCGAATGACCTTGGGAGACATGGTAATAAAAAGCAATCAAGGGAACAGTCAGGTAAAAGGCAGCTTAACCCTCCTCAGGAATGTGTATGGGGCAAGTCCCTAGTTTTTGGACTGTAAAGAGGATGGGTAGAGAGAACAACTGTCAGACTTGCAAGATTCTGTTTATGTAACCTTTCAAAAAAGTAGAATTAGATCATCTAGTTGTGTTTCCTGTCTGGTCTGCCTCATAAGTCAAACATCTATTTATGAGAGAAATTGGAGCGCAGAACAGATTTCAGTCTTGTTCTTAACTATTGACAACTATCGTGGTTGAGGCTGACACAGAAATCCATGTAGTTCCAGAACTTGTTATGGTCATGCCAGTTATCTGCAACCCTGAAGCTTTTTAGACTGTCTCATTATCTTCCAACACATTGTTTCTCTTCCTCCATGTCTCTGCTGTCTTCTCATTTGAGGTTGATATATTTATCAGGTGAACAATGCCTTGCAACCCAGAGATAAACCAGGAACTAATCCAACAGCAAACGCTGTATAAGCAGCTGTATCCTAGGAGTGGACGCTTAGCTGATCAGGCCTCTTGGATTTAAACATTTCACTATTCAGATTTATGTCATACATGGTAAAGGAATGTGGAATGACCTTGAGGAAAGAGGGGAAGATATGCTGCCTATGAAAGAATAGTAAAACAGAGGCATAACCCAGTGCCTTAATGATCAGAGAAAGAAACTTAGAAAGGACCCACCCTAATGGATCAAATGGTTAAAAGTGGTGGCTGGAAATTTTGTACTTTCAGACTTGCAAGATCCTGTTGATACAGCTTTACAATAAAGTAGATTTAGCTCATCTAGTTGTGTTTCCAGCCTGGCTTACCTAGGAAGGCTGACATGCACTCATAAAGTAAATGAGCTACATTTACAGTGAAGTTGATTTAAAAGAACCGAACACTCCCAAGAACTAAATTTGAAAAACAATTTAAAATAGTATTGCAGAGAGCTCAGTTGCTAGAATCGAAGCCAAATTCTTGATGGAGTTCAGTTGTTATACAAGGAAATACATTCAGGGAAAGCAACTGGCAACACTGAGAGCTTCAGGGAGATTGAGGCAGAAAGGGTTATAAGAATGGACTGGTTCTAGTTTAATAACCTCCTTTGAAAAGTTAACTGTGTAGTTTGTTGCTTTGCTTAAACAAAATTTGTAAAGAGACTTCAGCTGCAAATGTTGATTGATCCTTTCTATAACTAAAGCACCTAAAAAGTTTCAGTGGGAAACCACGAAATGGATCCAAACACATCACTCAGATAATGTGTATTAGTAGAAGATTTTATTGAAGAAGCTGCTTTAATGATCTGCACATTTGTCCATGCAGGTACATGAAATTGGTCGAAGCTCTGCCTACTTATGGAATCCATTATTATGGAGTGAAGGTTAGTGAGTACTGGAAGAAACCACAAACATATTGTCCGTTGTATGCACCTTTCTTTTAATACACAAAACAACTCATTTGAATAACACAAATATGGAGAAACCTTTGTTTCCTTTTGCCCCATTTAAGGTCTTTTTACCTTTACAGCTGATCATGAGAAAGTTCTGTATCTTCTTCATTCTCCATTCTCTTCAGGAACAAGGACTTTATTCATTCAGCTGTTCATGGTTTGACTTCTCTGTAACCCAGTGAGTACTTTGGGTAGAGTCTCCATGAATGCAGATCTCATATTTAGTCTGATGAATTACTATTCAAAAGCATCACCCATCAGGAGATGGCAAAGACTTTGGCTTACGGTCTTGGGGAAGTGCTTTCAGCATGGGAAATAATAAAAAACTACATGGACACAGAGTAGGAAAATAGGGCAGGAAGGCCATTGTGAACAAATTGCAGCATTTATGAAATTTTTGTTTAGAATTTTCATCTATGTAACAGACTATTTAGTTTCTATAATTTATTCAGGAGGTTTTTTCAATTCAGGGACACAGTGATTAGAAAGATACAAATAGCATTCTGGAAGTATGTGTATCAAACGTCTAGAAACTAATACTTACGTAAAATTAATGGTGTTAATAATATTCAAGGAGAGGTACCTTAAAATGTTACATTAACAGTGAAGCAGGTACATTTATAACATTAAGAGTATTTATTTTGCAACCATTTTAAATATTTGGTTGTAGTTAATCCATATATAATTAATACTTCTTGCTCTTATATCTAAATATTAGTGGCCTATCTCTGAAAGGTGTTTATGCATATAGAATTGAATATGTACACAATTCATGCAGTCTGAAACTGCACTATAATGAGCTTGCTGAATATGTGTATGAACAGTGACATTCCTTTTCAGATATCCCACTAGATGCATAAATATTATGTGTCTGTCCAGTGGTTGTAGTCATGCTTCTCTACATGTAGACTGACTGTGCAGAGAATGAGGTGCACAGCCCTTTAACTTTTCAAAACTTTACGTGTTCACAGATCCATATTTTGGTAGGGATTTTACATATCCCTTTCTCAAATATTTTCTCACATTCTCCTTATTATATAGCCCTCAACTATCTTGGGCACTCAGTGGCACACAAGCGATTAAGACACTGGGCTTGTCGGCCAGATGGTTGACAGCTCAGGACCCAAGACCCATTGCGTAACGGGGTGAGCGCCCATTGTCTGCCCAACTCCTGCCAATCTAGCAGTTCAAAAGCATGTAAAAATGCAAGAAGATGAATAGGTACCACCTTTGGTGGCAAAGGTAACAGCATTTTGTATGCCTTGATGTCTAGTCATGACATTATCCACATGACCATGGAGGTGTCTTCAGAACGCTGGCTTTTTGGCTAGGAAATGGAGATGAGCACCAATCCCTAGAGTCCACCATGACTGACAGGGGAAACCTTTCCTTTTTTACCTTGACAAAACTGTAGAACCTTTTAGCTTTCACAGAACTCTATATTGACATTTCAAATGTTGAAGAATAGACTAAACTTTGGGCCTGGTGGACATGCTTGTTTATTGGTGTCTATTAGTGTTGAAGTAGTCATAACAATAAGAGAATCAAAAGCTTTCCATTGTTGGGGGTACTGTTGGCAATTTTCCTGCAGCATAACAGTAATCCCCCAAGATGGGACCTTCTGGGATATGGTCCAGAGATGGTATTGGTGCTATTAGAGCCAAAGCTACTTTGTCCTCTGAGAGGATTATAGCGCTGTAGCCTTATTTTAGCAGCTTAGAGTTGCCTTCCAAAACTTCCCTCTAAAACAAAATGAACACGTTTTTCAGGGGAAAAAATGGAGTCAGTTCCACACATAGATTCTGTTTCGGGTCCCTGGCTTCCTTAGTTTATTTTGCCTATTATAAGCTAGAATCCTTTGGTTTACTACAGCTACAAACTTTTTAATAATACAATAATTTGTCCTCTCCTCCCCTCCCCCCCTTTTTTTTGTATTTGTGACTTCATGGACAGGTCTGTGCATTTTTTCTTGGCAACATGAAAGATGGTTTTACCACTGGGCACCTGCCAGGATTTTTTTCAACTTTTTAATCTTGCGATGAAAGAAAGCAGTTGGCCCAAAATCACCCAGCTGTCCTATGGGAGGGCCAGAGCCTGTATCCCCTTGTTCCTGGTCCAGCACCTTAAACAGTACATTTCGCTAGCTCTTGAAACATACTTTATGAAGTTGCTAAAAAGTTAGGGAAATAATGCCTTACTGCACAATACCATAAATTATTGTTTTGTTGCTTGAAAAAAGGGCTCTATGGAAGATAAAATCTAGTGCTCTCACTGAGGAAATATGCCAGCCCAGTTCTCTTTTAAAATGAACAGTAACTATTTTTTCTTATTCTTTCCTCTCTTACACATATGTATGCAAAGTATAGAATTTAGGCTGAACGAAGTGTATGCTTGAGGAAATATATATGGAAGTGTGCAGAGTGTGCACACAGACCATTCTTTTATCTCAGCGTTCAACCTTACTTTGGACTTGTTCCTTATTAAGTCTTCTTTTGCTGTTGTTACTTACCACCCACAGATTTTCTCCCATTTGTGCCCCACCTCTAGTCATGGTTTCAAAGAATACGGCAGCTCCTCTTCCCTACTGCTCTCTGCCTGTTTGTATAGCTTTTTCCAGCTGGGAAGGGAATGGCAGACCATTTTAAACAATAAACCTTCTCTGTCAGCCACAGGTGTGCTAACAAAGGGCTGCCTTCTTCTCCCAAACCTGCTTATACTTGTTGCAGAATGAAGTAAGGAAACCTTATATCAACTGTGAAGTTTTTGACTCTTGATTCTCAGAATCTCTATTCTTCTCTGCCATAGGATAAACAAGGCATCCCATGGTGGCTTGGGATCAGTTACAAAGGAATTGGCCAATACGATTTACAAGATAAAGTCAAACCTAGAAAAGTAAGTCCATCTTCGTGTGTGTTTGTCTTCATAATATATATACTGGAAAGGTGCCGTAAACGTACACAGTATGCCTTTTTTCTTTAAAAAAATCAATATTTCTTGATTTTAGAACAGTTTCCCACAATCTGATTTTCTCCAGATTTATTGGACTACAGTTCCTATTGTGCTGAACAAACTGGGAATATGAGAATTGTAGTCCAGTACACATCTGGAGGCCATCAGATCAGAGAGACTGCTCTAGTCCGTTGAAATAATTGGATCCAGTAAAAATTGTTTTGGAGTGAATGAAATATATATCTCAGAGAAGGAATTTTCCTCCTTATTCAGATAAGGTATGTTTGGGGCCTCTTAGTTTAACATCTGTGTTTTAACAGTGGTACATTTTTATTTGTTTTGTATTATATTTTAATGTTATATATGTTCCTTGAGCTGCCCAGATTATTGTTCAGATGCCTGGGATGCCTATCAGCAGGATCCAAGACAGTAACCCACCAACATTACTCTGCACCCGTTTTCTGCAACTGGTATTAAGAGATAGGAAGGTTCCATACAACCATCATGGCTTCATGAATTTGGCTAATTCATCATCAAATCATGTCAATGACTTCCATAGTTTAATGAAGTGTTGTGTGAAGAAACCCATCCTGTCTATGAATCTATTAGCAGACCACTTCACTGTTTGAATCTTTGTTCATGTATGACAGGGAGGAAAAAATACTTTCAGTGCACTTTCTTTAAACATGCATCATTTTATAAATTCCACAATGTAGATTAAAAGCATGTTTCCTAAGTTCTTCCAACTCTTTTATGCTTTTGCTTGGACAGAAAATTAGGTTGCAAGGTAACTATTGTAATTATTCCTGCCAAGTCAGGAAATCCCAATTGCAATGTCTTTTTTATGCTTTTTTCCCTCCCTACAAATTCCTGCTCTTCTCTGGAATGCTAAGAGTTTTCCGAATAACATTATGTGCCTGTATAAGAAATAGAGTCCCAACCAATGTACCATTTTCTCGATGAAAGTTCAGGTACTTGCAGCGGTACTTGTTCTATTTTATACATTTGTTAGACACTAACATGGTATACTTGAACACAGAAATTGCCCCATCATCATATTTAACAAAGAAAAAACAACTGGAATGAGCTCTGAAGACCTTGGAAATAACTCCATGATAACTATATTGTGAAGACTCAAACACATGTAATTATTGTGCTGCAGGGGAAACACACCTATTGTTTTTTTTCCAGCCTTTCTGTTTTACATTGATATCCAAGCTGGAAGCTGCTTATTTTGCTGTTTCTTCTATCCTCAGAATATCTTGTGTTTAACAGATTGTACATATTTTCTTTTGAGTGCACAATTTGCTCTCCTTAAAACATATGTGACATACATAAAGGAGTGATAGATCTGGTTAGCTTTCTAGAAAGTAGTATTATCTTCAGGAATCTCAGTGTTAGGAGAAGAGGACAAATTAGACCTTTTCAATCTGTTTTGCCGCTTGAACGTGTTAACATTTACATGAAAAGGTTCTGTGAAATACAGGGATTAAGTATCACCCAGCTCTTTCTTTTACAGATAGGAAGGTTAAACCTTTGAATCCAATGAATACAAAAACCAATTTCAGTCCTGTTAAAATTCTGATGTTCAAGTTCCTTATGAGATTTGGCTGCAACCTACTATTAACAGCATAATATAAAATATGAAAATCAGCTTGTGCATGTTCTTGTCCTGTAATAGTCAAGCAGCCAAAAGTCATATTCACAGTGATTCATAAGGACATAAAAATCTTGTTAGATTAGGTCACAAACATTTTAGAATGATCAACCAATACCTGGGACGTTCACAAGCAGGCAAGAGAAATACACCTCTTTCCAGCTTTTGTTATTTTGCAACTCATGTTTGGAGGCATGCTGCCCCCAGAGCAGAGGTAATATTGAGTCTTCACGACAAACAATGAGTCTTCAAGACACCATGAATGTATTATGTCAATAGTTAAGAGGTGTCAGCATATCATGTAATAAATTCCGCAGGATTACCTTTACACTGTGAGAAAAACAGTCTTTTCTAAATCTTCCCATTGGCTTCATTCATTAACTTTCATTCAAAATGCATCATACATGGCGATTATCCTGAAAGTGTAAGGAAATTAAATCTAGTGTAAAATGACGTGGCAACATCTTCGTTAGATTTAGAACAACTTCACAAGTGTTCCAGGTTTTTCAAGGTATAATTCAAGCTGCTAGTCTTGATTTGTGTCTGTAGGTTAATGTCTTTGAATCAGTCTTGACTCAAGTCCCTGCAGATCTTTGGCAAGATGTTTTGAACTGACTTGTCATTGCCTTCTTAGAGCTGAGAGATAGTGACTGGCTCAGAATCATCCAGCTGGCTTCATGCCTAAAGCCAGGACTAGAACGTTCATCTTTCAGATTCTAGCATGATGCCTTTAACCATTATGCCAAATTGGCAAACTTTTTAAATGAAGGACTATCTCTCCCCAGTCACATCTACCCAGCCCATCAAAGTGGGAAGGCAGGGTATATTGGGCATCCCATCAATTAAGGAACTACTCCTGATGGGTTGTAGAAGGAGAGGCTTTTCATAGTGGCTCCTTCCCTTTGGAAGGAGTTCTTATATTGCTGATGCTTTAAGTCACCAGGAATCACTTTGTGTGTGTTGGGGAGCCATATAAATCTAATAAAGAAATAAAAATAATAAATTAATGGAATTAAATACTTAAAAAAAAATTAAATAGGGAAATATGACAAGATTGATGAAAACTTGTGTGATTTATTAGTCTCATCCCTGTTAATTCAGTCTTTTTTATTTGCTTTTCATTTACTCTTTTAAGTTGACATGTCAATGACTATTCTTGACATTTTGAATTGACATAATAGATTGGGTTTTCGAAAGCCATAACCATTTATAGCCCACAGCAACCTGAGATCATGCTGGCAAAATACAGGGCAAAAAAAAAATTGAACAGTAGAAATAAAAGCAGATTTCTTGAAAACACATTCCTTCAGTTCCATCTGTTAATTCCCCACCACCATATGCACTGGACAGAAACTGCAGCACCAGAATTAATGTATATAATTATTTATACAAACTTACATATAGTTTATATGGCTGCCCATCTTGATTGCATCACCTTGGACAACTAAAAAAAAAAATTAAAAGCATATCAGTGAAATCTAATACTTCAACAAAAATAGACACCATAGTATCATTATACAATGCAACAAAACCCCTCAGAAACCTTCATCCTACAGATATAAACCAGGATAACATCACAGCCCAAGGCTACTAGGAATAGCTAAGTTTTTTAAAAATGCCTTCAGAATACTGACAGGGTTGGAGCTATCTGAATCTCACAGAGACTGGTCTTCCAAAGTACAGGCATTGCAATAGAAAAAGCATTTTTGAGCAATTTGATGGAGATCTTAGGGTGGGAATAGAAGCAATGTGCCTCCTCCTAGCCCTATTCACATTAATTTCAAATATTTCAGTTCTTTTTCTTCCTGAGTCATTATAGCATTCTGCTGCCTTCTGGAAAATCAAGAGGTTGAATTATGCCTCCTACCCTATTCTGCCTTTCAAACTTTGAAATTTAGAATAGTCTGAGTGAAACTTATCAAAAATAATTGTAAATGGGGTGTAGTTCATCCATAGTAAAGGTGAATTCAATGCATCCTATGAAAAATTCTAAGAAAATTCCTCTATTCAGTGATTCTAAGGAGAGATTATCAAATGCTTTCCATCAAAATGTGACACTGAATGGTCCCATGTTGATGATGTTGGTGCAGCCTTAATGCTTTTGGATTCATTATTTTTGAAATTAAGCAGGGATTTGGAGCTAACGTCCAGATTAAAAATTAATAACCCAAATTTAGGCCAATTATAAACAACTACCAACACAGATTTTTATGATTAAAATGGATCTTAACATTTCACTGCTTCCTAAGCTTAGATTTTTTTTTCAAATTTTATTTATCCTTGTTCCCTCAAGAGATTATCAGTTTATCATGGCATTTTTCAGTACATTTATTCACAAAAGCAAACATCACAGAAGATACAAATGCAGTGTTTATAAATATATAAATAAGGGAGACTTGATAATACCAAGCTTAAATTTGCTGATACGTTATAAAGCTAATCAGTTGAAACAGCTATTTCTGGAGATAATCAAAATAAACTATGGGTGGGCAACAGTTGTTTATGAATTTAAGAAAGGACTGTATTAATGATCATTGAACCTCCCCAGTTGTCCTCATAAGTACACTCAGTATTCAGAATGTGAAACTAAGGCTACACGGGTATACAATTTAAGACAAATACAGTTTTCAAAAGCTCAGCAGAGAGTAAACTTAAAACTGTGTGCCAAGTCAAACTCAAAAAAATATTGTTCCAAATGGCCTTGCTCCAGAATTTTACACTCAAACTAGAGGTTAAAGAATAACTATTATTTAGCAATACCTGAAAGGATATTCTCCAGAATATGTGAGCAATATGGAACTCATTGGAAGGACTTACATTATTCTTCAAGAATAGTGGTTGGTTATTAGGAAGGTAAAATTGAATAAATCACTCTACAGGGCTCTGGAGTATATATGCAATCAGGCTTAGGATAATAGTTCAACGAAGATGCTACTCAATAGAAAATTTTGGATCACTTTTTGAAAAGCATCAGGCAACTGTCAGTCTTGACCATAATTACCAGTGTATTTTATTTGTTTATTAATCATATTTCTATGCCACCAATTTCCGGGGACTCTTGGCGACTTACATAGGTTAATGATGATACATTTTTTCTTTATTTTACCCTGCCCCCCTCGGCTGGCCGGTGATGCTCATATCCGATGCATCCTCCGAGACTCCTGCTCCACCCCTGGGACGGGCGAGATTTTCGCGCCGACTTCGATGTTCCATCGCGCCAAATTGCTCCTCCGTCAATTTGCCGGCCAGCAATTTTCCCTCCCAAGGAGGTCCCCATGAATCTACTTGCATTTTCACGTGCTTTCGAACTGCTGGGTAGGCAGGAGCTGAGGCAAGTGATGGGTACTCACCCCGTCATGTGGAGCTTGTGGATTGAACCTGGCAGAGTGCTGGCCATTTCTGGAGAACATAACTGGCGGCACAAATCTGGCACAAAATATATACAGTGGTGCCTCACAAGACGAGATTAATCCATTCCGGAAGAACGCTCTTAATGTGAAATGCTCGTAAAGAGAAACGCAGTTTCCCATCGGAAACAATGGAAAGACAGATAATCCGTTCCACGCCCCCAAAAATATTCACCAAAAAATCATTTTCAACAGAATTTGAGGTAGAA
>JANHZU010007669.1:4526-17807 GCA_032468055.1 Acrochordus granulatus | reverse complement strand
TTGATTAAATTTTTTGCTCGTCCTGCGAGTTTCTCGCCCTGCGAGTTACTCGTCTTGTGAGGCACCACTGTATTTTATACATTACAGTAGAACTAAATGAATGTATAGTCTTCAAAACTATATTGTGAAATTAAGTCAGCCAAAAATAAAAGGTTTGCCAGGAAGTACAAAGGTTAAGACAATTATGGTTTCACAAAAGTGGATGTGGCAAGTTTGGGAGGAAATGAGCTGAGGGTTTTAATGAGTTGAGAGGGTTAGTGTTCAGAGTAAATTTATTTTCCTTTGGAAATTACACTTCCACAGTTGGGAAGGTTTACTTCATGGAGTTTTAAGGACCAAAGAATGGGCATTTGGGGTTTCACTAAGATTGCCTACTTTGAATGATGTTGCTTTAGGAAAAATAATAGTGTCAACTTATTACCTGTGTTACTTTGAAGGATCTACTAATTGGTCTGAAAAGAAATTTCATGAACATATGTCAGTTGCAATGGTGATTAGCTTCAAGGCCCATCAAGATTTATCAGCAGAAAATATTTTGGATAACTCCTAGGCCAGCATTTCTTAGTAGCTTTGGAATGTGCTGGAATATTAGAAACAGCTTGCTGAAGAATTGTTCTCTCCAGAGTAAACATAAATCTTACCCAACATGTGTTTATGTCACATGATTATTAGTTACAACTGCACGATTACTATGAAAGTTAGACTTTGTCCTCTTCTCTCTCTCTCTCACACATACACACACAAAGACAATACATGGTCCATCTAAGATGAGAGAGTAACATGTGAAGTATATGCAATTCAATTGCAAAGTTACTCATTTATAAAACCGAACAACTAGATGTTTAATGGAACTGCTGAAGAGTGTCCCACCACTGGTACAATTTGTCAGATTTGTGATGGCTTGGTGTTTTGAATGTTTGATATTACATTGCATCTGAGCAGCATGTTCTTTAGCATTGCAATTCTTAACAATAAAATTTATTTTAATCCTCATGTTTAAATAACCACCGAACACTGAAAATAGCTATTATCCTGATATGCATTACATTGGAAATCTTCAAATCCTACACTGTTGACGAATGTCATGTTTTGGCTAAACTATATTCCTGTTATACATTCAAAGCCTGGTGCTAGCAAACAAGAACTTTATGCACATATTTTCATGCTTCACCTATAACATTGGATGCAACTTTCGTATCATCCACTGCTGCCTTAGATGAAGTTGTTATTAATTCTTAATGCAGGGTAATATTTTACCTATTTAGTTGAATGTTATCATACTGACTGTACAGGTGATTAATTATTCACTGTTCATTTATAAATTATTTCTGTGACCAGGTACATTGGGTTTATTCATGAGCAGTGATATTCTAACATTGCCTGTAATCATATAGTTTTATTGAAGCATAAAGTTCTGTTGCATAATACAGCGTGAAGGAAATTTGTGACATTTTTCAACCTCATATTATGTATCTACAATAGTCCCTTTTCAATTTCCTGAAATTTCAGGCAAGTGACACCACCATCCATAGGTCTCTTGCTGTGTTGTTGAATTACCATTATGCATTTACCTACTCTTTTACTTAGTCTACTTTATTTAAAATTTACCCTATTTTTGTTGAAACAACTCTGCTGTTATTGGAACCAACTGCCTGCTTTCCCTATAACAAAAAAACTATTTCTACCTTTTCAGACCAGATACATTCCCCCAGCACTGTTTGGAGTCCCAAACTAACTTCTTATCTGAGCCTGCCAGTGAAAAGCCAATGTTCACCCTTTCAAAATCCCAAAGAAGTAGCAGCACAGAAATCCTAGATGATGGATCCTCCTACACCAGCCAGTCCAGTGCAGAATATTTTTGCATGACCCCAAATTCAAACCCCTGCTATAGCACCCAAACCCTTGACAACCGTACTAGAAACAGGAGACGGTCCAAGAAACAGAACATTTCTGCTTCCAGTTCAGGAAGTATGCCTAACCTAGCCCAGAAGGACAGCTGCAATGGAGTCTACTCAAAAAAACCAGGACAGATGACAACTAGTTGCTATATTTCTGGCTATGCCCCTTCTACAGAGTGTGACATATATTACAACAGCAGTTACGTATATGAGAACGGCACAGAGGGCCAATACACCGTCAACCCTTCCTACCGTTCATCAGCAAACTATAGATATGAACGTCGCTATCGGGAATTCAGATCTTTCCATGAAGATGAAATGGAGAGAGTGCCACACAATCCATATGCCACGCTGCGCTTGCCACGGAAGCCATCGATTAAAACAGAACACATCACTAAAAATATTCACAAGGCCTTAGTTGCAGAGCATCTTCGAGGCTGGTACCAGCGTGCCTCAGGACAAAAAGAGCAGGTTCTTGGCTTGCAGGCAGGCCTTGAGGCTGATCGAGAGTCACAGAGGAGCCTAGGCTGTGCTGGACTACAGTTGTTCGGTTGTCAGAGCAGTCACTCATCTTCTTTCTCTTTAGGTAACTGTACAATCTGTCAGTTTTCCATGATTGCTCTGTTTTGTGTTGATGTTCTTCAGAGAGCTTACAGTACAATGCATATATAATGATCTCTGCCTGCAGCAGGTTTTCCATTTTGCTGTGAAATGTCATCTGTTCATTTGCATGAGCAAAGCTCCTCTTTTAATAAGTGGGAAAGTCTCCTCACATTATCAGCTGATAGAAGGAAATGTTTAGTTAAATTGCAAGTGTCTCTGACAATCACCGGAGGGGGTAGTAGTACTCTTATCCTGTTAATCATTGTGAGGTTCAATGATAGGAACAGAAAAGAGAATTCTCCAATTGTTGGAGGTTAAAAATGTGACTGATTTGGGAATTTGGAATATGAGTAGCTTATGCAAGGGTCAAATGCAACACAAAAGCTTCACTATTATTAACAGAATGTGATCGACATTTAAGAAGTCACTTTACCCATTCAGTGTCACAGCTGAATTAGTACAATGGACTCTAGATTATATTGTTCTAAAACTTGGATCTTGGTTGTGTCTGCTATAGATTATAGCCTAAACGAGAGAATTACTCATATGTGAATTTAGATGTCAGCACTACCCCCTATGTTATTCATCATTTATATGCAACTTTTAATGTGCAACTTAAATGTTGCTCTTCAGTAGGTCATCTTAGTCATGGCACTGTATCCTTTATAAAAGGATGCAGAAAGTCACTCAGCCAAGTGTTGTGGACTTTACCCAAGTAACTGATGAAAGCCCTGTTGTACTGGTTTTAAAAGAACGGTCATACTGGCTTGTAATACGATTGGGTGTCAGCAGTGTGTACGGGAGTTAAGAAATTTGAGACAAGCCTTACTGGTAGCTACAAGTGGCTCATTAAGTCTCATATCCTGTTTCCCACAGTAATGAAGGCCTGGAAGTAACCAAATGTTTCACCACAGGAGATAATCTCTCAAACGCATCCAATGTTTGTGCAGTGGAGAAGTCCATAAGACAATTATAACCGTTTTAAGATTTAATTAGCTTCAACCCATCAATATTATTGAAATAGGCAACATCTTGTTGTAAATAGTAATCTAAATGTTTGGGTTCTGTACAGGTACTTATTGTTCAGATAAAAGGTAAAGGTTTCCCCTGCCAGTCATGTCTGACTCTAGGGGGTGGTGCTCATCTTCGATTCACAGCTGAGGGAGCCAGCATTTGTCCAAAGGCATTTCCATAGTCATGTCGCCGGCATGACTATATGCCAAGGTGCATGGAATGCTGTTACCTTTCCCACTTCCCTCTTTATCTATACTTGCATTTTTACATGCTGCTCACCCCGAACTGCTAAGTTAGCAGGAGCTGGAGCAAATAATGGGAGCTCACCCCATTACACGGTGGCGCTTGGCTCTCAAACTACCTACCTTCCAGCCAACAAGCCCAGCATCTTAACTGCTCAGCCACCGCGCCCCATCACCACTTCGCCACACTGCCCCATCGGTGTGCATTCTCAACAGGTGCTTATTGTACAGTTCTGGAAATTGGATAGGTTTTTGAAAGTAACAAATTTAAGATACAAACTTCAGAAAATCTTACTACATTGTATGTCAGGGCCCAAATGGTACAGAAGGTGTTGGACTAGAATTAGGAAAACTGGTAAAAATCCAAATTCACTCACCCTCTCCAGCCTACAGGGGTTGGAGATGATAAAATTGAAAAAAGGGAATATGATGAACTCTGGTAGGAAAGGACAGGATGTAACGTAAGTCTAGCAAATCTGTCCGCTGATGATGACAAGTTGCTGATGATGACAAGTTCCAAATATTAAATAAAGAGTGATGGCCTCAGAGTATCAGGTGAGCTTTACTGCTAACTGGTGAATTGAACCAGGTCTTCTCAGTCCTAATCCAACACCCTAATCAGCACATCACCAGGGAGATGATGGTTTTTAATTTCATCTTAGACCTTTTGCTGAAAGCAGGTGAATTCAGCATTAATTTGAATATAATTCACCTTATATCACCACAAGAGGAGTAAAATTTATAAATACTTTAAGATCACCTTTTCCAATGTAGTTCCTCTAGAAGTACTAGAGGATATCCAAGATAGTAGTTCCTCTAGAAGTACTAGAGGATATCCAAGTCCAAGATATTAGATTGAGGAAGACTGCATTGGAAGGGCGAATAAATCTTATAAATAAATATATTCTAATCGAATTGGCGTTTCCCTTTCATCTGTGATTTTTGTACAGCAGTTCTTTGAACTCAACCCTGAGCCAAATTTTTATCTGATCAGTTCTTATCCAAATCAGAAAGGATTCGTTGCTATCATTCTTTTCTCCTTATCTCTTCTCTCCTCATTTATAGCTTCTTCCACAAATTCCTCTGTGAACTGGCGGAATCAGTTTCTATTAGGACTTCCTGATTATGATACACTTTCTCAGTCCTCTTTTGCCAGCTCTTACGGGAATGTGTATGGGAACCACCCATTGCAGAGCAGGTGAGCCATGGATTTATCTCTGCAGCTTTTGTGCGAATGTAGAAAGACTGACGTGTTGGACAGTTACTCCTACAGTATGCTTCACATTGTTGAAAATTTTGCTTTATAAAATGTTGCACACAGTAACGAAACAATAGACAGGGATGGGCATCTTGGGGGGGTCAGAGACAACATCTGTATAGGTGCGGCATCTTACGCCAGTGGTGGACAAAGATGAATCCAGTAGTGGGCCAGATGCATGGGGAAAAGGTAGCACAAACATTAGATGATATATGATGTGACTATCCCATTTCAGGATCTGATTTCCTGAAGTCTGCCCTTGACTTTACACAGTTCAACCTGTGTATCGTGTCATGTGCAAAGGTATGTGCAATCCAGGCCCAATTCAAAGTGCTGATGATAACCTTTAAAGCTCTACATGGCTTAACATCAGGATCCATCTGAAACCCCCTTGCCAGAACAGAATATGCCCTCCCAGTCCGGTGATGAAGAGAGGACCTGCTGAAAGTTCTCTCTCCTCCTGAAGCTTGCGGGAGATGGGAAAGACGCTAAGCTTTCCCTATAATAACTCCCAAAGTATGGAATAATTTCCCCCAGAAATACGTCAGCTCCCACCTTTCTGCAATTCCATAAACAGATTAAAGCTGATTTATTTCAACACCCTTTTGGTGCCCGGTGACTGACTTGGATGCTTATCTTAGATTTTATTTGGAGTTTTAATCTTTCCTCTGGACTGGGTTTTTTTTTGGTACTGTTCTGGATTTAACTATTTATTCTGTGTTCTTTTTGTTTGATGCTGTACAGCACCCAGCATCCTGTGGGATTGGGGCAGGTTCTAAATCCTGTAAAGTAAATAAAAGTATACTGGATTGTTGTACACAAGAGTTGCTTTTTGTGAGACTGGCAGTTATACAAACCTGATTAATAAATTAATTAAAGACAAAGGCACCGCTACACCCAGCCTCCCATGTGTATCCCGTTTGTCTCCTCCTTTTGCAATCTGGCTTCTGAAAATAGACATAAGATTAGGTAGGGCAGCCTCCGTCAGGTTGTTTACTTGAGGAGCTTGGGGATCACGTCCCAGCTTTGCCGAGAGTAAGAATTGTAGCTGAAGAGCTGCACAATGTGGAGATAAGGCATTTGGGTTCTACAGATTACATCTCAAAGGATACCACTTTGAGCCACTGATAACCTCATGCCTTTCTTCTAATTACGTTTTTCCCCTTGTATTTTCTCCTTGGCTTTCATGGCACTTATGCCAAAAGCAAATATTCTAAAGTTTCTCACCAGTGCTGCCAGTTGCTTTTTTTTTTAATCCTGGGGTTTTTCTTTGTTTGCTTCACTAATCCTTGCTTTGTGCCTGTTCCTTCTCCTTCTTTTTTTCTCTTTTCTGCTTTGGACTTTTAACTCCTTTTCTCCCTTAGAACAAAGGCTTTCTGTGTCTTATATCTGCAGAAATGACTTGATGTTTAAATACCTTGAAGTAGGAGGATCCAAACACTTGTGATGTGTGTGTATATGTGAGAGAGACAGAGAGATTTGAAGTGGATGATTGCTTATTGCTGAGCAGACTTACATGAAGTGGCTTTGTGATGTAGTGGCATTTGCTTCATTTTAAACAGTGCTTTTCAAACTGATCTGTTCCAGGTGATTATTTTTTTTAAGTTAAGTGTTAAAAATATATAGCCGAGCAAAAATTATGTGATTTTTTTAAATTATTTAATTATGGTATCTTACAGGAGGATTGCCCAGGCCTATCTAGCACACTTTTGCCACAGAACAAAAATAAAACAATAAATGGCAGTGTTGCCAATTGGGACTGCAGTACCATGAATATGAAGAGCTACTACTTTTCCACCCTTGCTCTAAACTATTACTATAGGTAGTCCTCATTTAGCAACTGCCCCATATAGCACCTGTTCACTGTTACAGTGGTAATGAAGTAACTTTGCAACCAGTCCTTCCATTTATGACCTTCACAAGCAAAGGAAAGTTGAAATAAGATCATAAGCACAGTTCACCACTTTGCTTAACAATCGAAACGATGATCCCAATTGTGATTGCTAAATGAGGATTATCTATATCCTTCATTACATCAAGGCCACTTTGTAAACTGAGGCTTGTTTCATAGTTAATGCTAGCTATTCCTGTCAGGAAGTATAGATAATATATAAAAAAGGTAAAAGTTTCCCTGCCGGCCATGACCGACTCTAGGGTACGGTGCTCACCTCCGTTTCCAAGCCAAAGAGCCAGCATTTGTCCAAGGATGCTTCTATGATCATGTGGCCGGCATGACTAGACACCAAATGCACATGGACACTGCTACCTTTCCCACTGGAAGAGGCAGTACCTATTTAACTACTTGCATTTGGATGCTTTCAAACTGCTAGGTTGGTGGAAGCTGTGGCAGAACAACAGGAGCTCACCCTGTTGCATGGACAATACATACAAATATGCTATTCTGTGAATGATATCTATATTATCATTATGGCTGACTGCTTTTGAAGATGTTATAATCTGTCCTAACTTCAGAGTGGGATGTGAAGGAGATACCCTGCTATGTATTTTCTTAATAGGTCTTTAGTTATAAGGATAATAATTTCCGGTTGCTAAATGTTCATGATGGTGAATTAAAAACATGAATATATACACAAGAGATTGATTGTTATCCGAACTGCTACCAAGTGTGGCTGTTGCTGGAGTGTATCCATCCTTCCACTATCTTGGCTCTATGAGATTAGAAAGAATTGAAATTCCTGGGTCTTTGGAAACCAATACATTTATGTCCCAATCAGGAAATAGAATAATGCAGACTGCTTTCCCTGAAAGTGAACTTCAGAGCATCCTTAGAAAGGACGGGGAGGTCTGGTTAGAAAGAAGGCCTTCCGAGTGAACTCGAGAGGAGCACCTGCCTGCTACTGATGGTTGTGCTTCTTTTCCAGGATATATGCTGAAACTAGCCAGTTGGGCAGCAGTGATAGGAATCCTGTGCAAGACGATGTGCAAGAAAGTGAGCAGAGACTGTTCTGGCATGAGGATTCAAAACCTGGGACCTTAGTATGAACCTACCCTCTCCTTCAGTTGCCCCATGTGCCTTGCACCTTACATTTTTCTCTGCAAAAATAAGCTTCCTGGTGCAGCAACTCAGCCATGAAGATTGGGATGGGAGGACAAGAAGCATTCAGTGAGAGAAACCAGAAGAATCTCATCTGGGCTAGCACAACAGTATGAATCTGAATATCCTAAACAAGGAAAAGGACTCCAGTTGTCTGCTTTTAAATCTCCTAACCTTAAATGCCACTTTGGGTTAAAGTATTTTTGAAAGCACTTTTTTTTAGAAAACGAGGAGCTGTTGACGTTGCAAGCATCCCAAAATGTGAAAAAGAAGATTCTTGTTGAGTTAATTTTTTTGCGGCACAATTTGGAGAAAAAGGAATAGAAGTCACATTTGCTGACCAAGAAGATTTTATTGAAGGATACCACAAGCATACGAACAGAGTGGAGGGCTGGCTTTGTATTGCAATGTTACTTGAAGGATGCTTGGCTGTCTGTGTGTGTGTGAGTGTGTGTGTGTGTTTTAACAGTGTTCTGAATAAGTTTAAAGATCTTTTAAAGGTAGCCAATTTGGATATATATCCCTACATTTAAAGACAGCATGGGGATGAGGATGGAGCAAAGAAGCAGTTGCACATAAAAGTAATAAAGCATTATTGTTTTCATGACTGTTAAAAAAATGCAGTTTTACACATTCTCCTCCCCACCCCTCCCCATGATACTTTGTAATTTATCCAAGTTTAATATGGAATGCACTGGGACACATTTGAGGTGCTTTCACAGAATTGTTTACAGGAGCTACACTGTCTTCCATTTATAACACTCCCAGGTTTCCCATAGTTATTTTTTTCTTTCTTTCCAGAAAAAAAATAATTACAAAAAAGGCGGAAGAGTAGCACAATAATCTTTGAATACAGGCACCAAGGGCTCTTCTGTCTAGAAGTCTCATAATATTCAATGACTTCGGAAACAGAAACTTTGGAATTGACCAAGTGGGTTACATAGGCCAGTATTACTCTTTGTTTAATAGTAAACGCAAATACATTAGTTACACCATGTAGGTGCCTTGAAATCAACAGGCATTAAAGTGGAAAAGTACAAGATGTTGAAGACAAACACACAAGAAGTTTGATCAGTGAGGAAGATCCATCTGCTACGATTGGCAGGGTGGTAACAAGACAGACCAGGAAATTGATTCGAATGAAGAGCAGACAATCTAGAATACTTGTTTCATAAATCAGAAGCTGGACGCGTGTTTTGTTAACATTTCACTGTGAAATCAGCTTATCTGATCTATGAATGAAATGTGTATATACATTATAGATAGACTTCTATAACTTCCATAGCTGGGACCACAAATAAATAACTACAGTATTTCCAATAAGATCAAGAAATACTGATTTTGGTGCAAAAGAGATAAAAATCAATTACAGGTTTTTGCCAAGAGGGATCAACCTACCTCATATCTACCTGTAGGAATAAACTATTTAAAGTCCATCTATCATGATTTTGCAGTCTATAAACAATTACTTTTGTTTCTCAGTTACATTAAGCATCAGAATTCTCTAAAACGGGGCTGTTTTGGATTTTAAAAATAGGGTGCATCACTCCATATTCATATTGTGAATACAAAAGTTTCTGGTGTAAAATACATCTTTTTACTGATTACTCCAAAGCACGTACAAAGAATTCAGTATATGCTCAAACAAATATATATGTGAGTCTGTGTGTATTCACATACACACTCAGGCATACACTTGCATAGAGAAGTTGAATTTGTTAAGCTGGTCCTTAGTCATTTGTATTATTAAAGTTTTAAGTTTGGAATAAACATTGAAAATGTAAAACACAAATAATTTATTTCTTTGTGCATATTTATATAACCTTTTAAAACAAAATCTTTTTTGCTTATTCTTTTACTGCTACAGACTTTTCAGAGACCCATGATTTTGTATAGGTAAATAAACTTTAAAGTATGCTACTAAATAGTTTCAGTATTTTCTTTATGTGTGTTTAAGGCTTTCCTTCTAGTTAAGTGCATTAGAGCATAAAATAAATATAGGTAACAAAATTGAGGCAAGTTTGCAAGATTAACAAATGTTCAATATTCTCATATAAGAGCTAGCAAGACTTTGCAATTTCCATGGACAGTTCTCAAAGGAACAGTTATAATAGAGGAATCTGGGCTATTTTTTTCCTTAAATGTTAACTTTTGGTCTGAACAAAGCTGCCAGTATAATAAAATGTCTAACAAGGTAAGCTTTGAAAAAATCCACAGGAAAATCCTTATTATCTGCAACACTTCTTTGTTCTATCCCACTCATATACAGTGGTATCTCACAAGACGAGTAACTCGCAAGATGAGAAACTCGCAGGACGAGCAAAAAAATTTAATCAAAAAATATTCTGCTAGATGAGCCGCGACTCACGAGACGAGGAAACTTCATCCCAAACCTTGCGCGTCATCAGTAAGCGCACTCTGTATTTCCTGTTCAGGCAACTCTGCACGAGAGTTCTGCCAACTCTTGCCTCGTACTTTACTCCATTGTTGCAGACAGCAACCCCATGCAAGAGTTCTGCTAATGCAGCAAGCATGCACGCGTTCTGCCAACTCTCCTCTTTCGCACTTTACTCCATTGCCATACCGGAAGCAGCATGCGTGCATTCTGCCAACTCTCCTCTCGTGCAGTTTTCTCCATTGCCATACCGGAAGCAGCGTGCGCGCATTCTGCCAACTCTCCTCTCGTGCAGTTTACTCCATTGCCACACCAGAAGCAGCATGTGCGCATTCTGCCAACTCTCCTCTCGCGCAGTTTACTCCATTGCCACACCAGAAGCAGCATGTGCGCATTCTGCCAACTCTCCTCTCACGCGGTTTACTCCATTGCCATACCAGAAGCAGCAAATGCCAGACCTCCCTATTTTGGGGGACCAGTGAACACCCTTACAATCTTGAAAGTATTTGTGGGTACTCCCAGATTCCTGCCATAATGGGAGAGCCAGACATCAAACATCAACTTGGGAAGAAGGTCAGCTAATGAAATAATTTTCCAGAATGGTTCCAGCTCAGGCCTGGTGGAACATGGATTCCATTGAAAATAATGGCTTGAATGAGAAGAGGGTCCAATATCAGTATTTCAGAGAAGAGATTTTTAGAGAAGAGAGTCCAATATCAGTACATATTTTTCCCCTCTGCCAGAGAAGAAAAGATGCCAGGAGTGGGACCCACTAAACATACAACGCAGTCTACACTTCCTCCCTCACCTTGACCTAAGGAGGAAAGTTAAACCCACTATTAAAGGTAACAGTTTCCCCTGCTGGTCATGGCCAACTCTAAGGGGTGGTGCTCATCTCTGATTCACAGCCAAGGGAGTCAGCGTTTGTCTGAAGACACTTCTGTGATCACGTGGCTGGCATGACTATATGCTGAAGTGCATGGACGCTGTTACCTTCCTACTGAAGTGGTGCCTATTTATCTATTTGCATTTATGCATGCTTTTGAGCTGCTGGGTTGACAGGAGCTGGATCAAGTAATGGGAGCTCACCCCGTTACGTGGAGGCACTGGGGTTTCAAATAGCCAAGCTGCTGACCTTCATGCAGACAAGCCTAGTGTCTTAATCACTCAGCCACCGCACCCTTAAAAACTCTATCGACTGAGCTAAATAATCTTCCATTGCAAATAATGAACTGAGGAGGCCCAACCAAGTTGCTAGATTGGCATGCTTCAATCTCACTTAAAGGGCAGGAAAGAATACCTTTTTCTATGTGACAGGACTGACCCCTTATTAGCAGCTGCCCGTAGTTTTGACCAAGCAGGTTAGATCATAGCAGGTGCATTGTAGAAAATGTCCCCAAAGATAGTCTCCAGCTGACACAGCCATACAGACCGAAAGAAACCACATGTTGCATAGGAAGGTTTCTTTGTTGCTGTCTCCTGCGTCTTGTCCTGTGGCAATTCCTAGAAGCATTTTTTCAAAAGAAAGTGGGGAAGAGAGAACTAAGCAGATTTCCTCCCCACAATTTTGCAGTTTTTGAAACCTGGGAGGAAAAGAATGGCAAGTTAATAAAGATCTAAACTACCACAGTTATCATGCTTGCATTTAAAGTCTTTTCAGCAAAGATTCAAGAACAAGATTGCAGAAAAAGTGAATATTGAGAGAGATCAAAGGCAACAGGCAAACAATGTACATGTCAACAGATGGAATTTTTTCAAATGGTGGCAGTGAGAGAGAATGAAGCAAGACTTGAGCAAGAATTGGAAGCTTCAAGATCTGTATATAAAATAACATTTTACTGCTCAGATGTGGTGATAGCTGTCAGTTTTGATTGTTTTAAAAGCAGAGCAGGACTCATTGGGGGAGAGAGGGCAATAGTACAGAGTAACTGCCAATATTGACATCTGGATGTCACCTGAACCATGGCTATAATAAGTTAAATGCCAGCTACATGAAAGAAATGAAAGGGAAGTGATTGTCATGGCTGTAACTGGTTGGTCAGTATATAATACAGAATCCTGGTCTTGATAGGATATGGAATTGATCCAAAGGAGGGACGCTTATAGTAGGGATATATTAGAAAAAGGGTTAAAATGAGAAGAGAGTCTCTTCAGATGTAGCAAGGCGTTTTTGGCCTCCCAAATTTGTGCCAAACTAGAGCAATTTTCTTGGTGAAGTTCAGGATGAGTAGCAGAACCCAGGGATAAATAGCTGGCAAAGCAAAGTAAAGCTCTCCCTTTTCAGTTGGGGCCGACCCTAGGGGCAGTGCTTATCTTTTCTAGCCAAAGAGCCAGCCTGTCCAAAGATGCTTCTATAGTCATGTGGCCAGCATGACTACGCAGAGTTGCATGGACACTGTTACCTTTCCCATTGAAGGTGGTACCTATTTATCTACTTGCCTTTTTACATGCTTTCCAGCTGCTAGGTTGGCAGGAGCTGGGGCAAGTCACATTACATGGTGCCTGGGTCTCGAACTCAGTCTGCTGACCTTCCAGCTGACAAGCCCAGTGTCTCACCCCTCAAATAGCTGCTCCCCCCCTCAAAAAAAATCCTCAGCTACTAAGTTAATACCACCAGAGATTATACTAGGCTAAATGCAACAGAATACCAAATCTAAGTTTCCACTTTACACACCAGAAGTACCAAGCAAACTGAATTTAGATAAAATAATTTCAAATTACCCTGCTATAACAGCCATGTATATACAACACACCCCCAGTGAGGCACCACCTTGCTGTGGTTGGGGGGCTTGTGTGCTCTAATGAAGATGAATGCT
>JANHZU010007667.1:17330-29517 GCA_032468055.1 Acrochordus granulatus | reverse complement strand
GAGTAAGAGCAGTAAAGAAAGGAAAAAGAAAAAGCGACAAGGCGGGAGGGAAGGTAGAAAGAAGGAGAGGGAAGGGAAGAAAAGGAAGCGGGAGGGAGGGAGGAAGGAAGGAAGGAAGGAAGGAAGGTAGGAGCTTCCAATTTCCTTTACAGCAAAAATAAGGAAAATTACAAAATTAACTCTGACTATGATTAGAAGAAAGCTCACTCTCTTCTCTTATCCAGAGGCTGTTTCCTAATCATCAAAACCACAAATCATAAGTGCATTTTCGCCGTTTTATGCAAAAAGTCTCTTTTAAAATAAAGGCCCTAACTTGATACAAATGACATTTTTTCCCTGCGTTTCTTGTGAGTTTTGACTGAAAATCAAGGCAACTTTACGGAAACTTTCAAGGGGTGCCATGAGTTCACTCGTTGGCCACTGATGCCATCACACACTTGTGGCAAAGTGAACATGAAAAATGAGGGGGTAATTTATATTGGGCCAGGGTGGGGCAGGATGCCTTGCAAGCCAAACCAGCTTGGCGTAGTTTGATGGTTGGCTGGCCTCTTCTTCCGACAAAATAAATATCTAGGTTGCAGCTTGACTATATGTTGTTAACCACGATGCTGTTAAGCTTCCCAGGATAGGATCTGTCCTTCCAGGAAACAGCAGGAGCCCAAATGGGGTTCAATAATTGCCTTGGTTCGTTCAGAGGATTTGGAGAAGCTAGCAAAACCTGGGGACTGAAAGTGACATGCAAAGGAATAGAAACCAGATTAATCTCCAAGACGTGTGGACTTCAGCTCCCAGAATTCCCCAGCCAGCATAGAATTCTGGGAGTTGAAGTCCACACATTTCCAAATTTGTTTTGTTTTCTTTGCAATCTTTGTTGCAAAGATTGTCTTTTTCATCCCACTCCTGCCTTGATGTACACATTAGTTTGAACAAAACCTCCTCATTGCTTCCCAAAGCCGACCCAACCTCTGGTTCTAGGACTGGGAGAAATATAATTTCCCCAGCAGGCCTAGATAATGTTGAGAAAAATATATTCTTTATAGCATTTGATCTACATGTGCATGCTTCAGGAAAGGAAGTTGCAGTGCCATGCTTCAGGATTTGATTAATTTGATTAGTCTGATGTTGCAGATGGATGGGATTCAACCTTCTGCTCCCAGCAAGAATCTCTATAAAAGCCCAGATGGTGGAGCAGCTTCACCTTCAAGGCATCCGGAAAGGGTTTGCTGCCACTTTTCCAATCACTTCCCCCATCAAAATGTTCTTGGGAATTTTTTATCCTGAATTTTAAGTGCCTCATTTCAAAACCTGCTCTCTAGAATTTATCTGAAGAATATTACAGATAGTCCTCGATTTACAACTGCTTACTTAGTGACTGTTGAAGTTACAACGGGCCTACCTTGGGACTATTTATGATCTGGATTTGAAGTTCCAACAGTCAGGGCCACCCCACAGTCATGTAACCAAACTTTGGGCACTCAGCAACACAGCTGCATTGACATCCTTTTGCAGAGTCCTGCAGCAATGTAACTGTATTTTATGACGGTTTTGCTTTAAGCCAGCACTTACTTTTGATTTCCCAGAGTAAATCATTGGTTCACTGATTAACAATCATTGGTAATGATGGTGGCATTCACCTTACAACTTATGTAAAAAAGGTCGTAGAATTGGGTCAGTCATGTGACAGATCCATTTTGCAACCATCATGACTTACAACAGTCATGAATCAAGGACTACCTGTATTGTAGTCTTCTCTTCCCAAGGCTAAATGTGCCCAGCTCCTGCAATCAGGTTGTCAGCTAACAGTTTGCATGGATAAATGCGTGGGGTGAAATGTGTCATAATGCTACAACCCACAGAAAAAGCCCTAATCCCGGGTCGGAAACAGCCCTGGGTCAGGATGGACTCTGGATGAAACCAGAGGAGCAATCAATAACAAGCAAGCTTCGTCCTTGACTAGCGCTATCAAGTAAAGACAGGATTGTCAACAAGTGACCAAACAGCCTGAAAGTTGCTGGTGGAAAGTCATGCAGGACATGCCATTCAGATCGGCTCACGTTTAATTCAGGTAATCCTCAACTTACAACCTGAATCGGGACCAGAATTCCCTTTGCTAAGCAAGGAGGTTGTTAAGTAAGTCACACCCAATTTTACAACTTTTTGCCATGGTTGTTAAGCAAATCACAGAAGTTGTTAACTGAATCACATGGTTGTTAAGCAAATCTGGCTTCCCCCATTGACTCTGCCTGTCAAAAGAGGCTGGGAAGTCTCAAATGGTAATCACATGACCCTGGGACGTTGCAGACATCATAAATACATGCCAGTTGCCAAGCTCCCAGATTTTGATCACATGACTGTGGGGATGCTGTGATGCTCACAAGTGTGAGGACCAGTCATAAGTCACTTTTTTCAGTGCCATTGTAACTTGGAACGGTCATTAAACAAATGATTGTAAGCCAAGGACTACCTGCACAACAGTCATCCCCATGATACCCATTGGCAGTAAGACCAGAATGCGAGAGGCAAAATTGCAAAAACACTCGAACTACAGCCACGTGAAGCCACTTGTTGGCAGAAGTGATGGAAAAAATGTCTAGTGCACACCACTAACACAGTCCCCAGTGTTCTAACTTTCTGTTCTGTGCATAAGTAGCGCTATTACAGAGAAGCATACAAGTGAGTCTGGAAATTTCAAAAGCATGCGAGGCCCGCATTTGTAACAGTGCTCAGAAGAGCTGACAATTGTTGTGAAAGGTGCCGGTCAAGGTGTCCTGCCATGGCGGGCATTTATGTTGTATTATAGATATGTGTTTAATCTTAATACTAACACACTTAATGCTATTCTTAATACTACTGATAGAAGAGAATATGGACTGCAGCACGCCGGGCCTCCCTGTCTTCCACTGCCTCCTGTAGCCCGCTCACATCCATGCCCACCATGCCGATGATGCTATCCAACCATCTCATCCTCCTCCGTCCCCTTCTCGTTTCGCCTTCAGTCTTTCCCAGCATCATGGTCTTCTCCAATGAGACCTCCCTGCGCATCAGGTGGCCAAGTATTTGACCTTCAGCTTCAGCATCTGTCCTTCCAATGAACAGGTCACTGATTTCCTGTAAGGAAAGTTTGACCTCCTTGCCGTCCAAGGGACCCTCAGGAGTCTTCTCCAGCACCACAATTTGAAGGCATCAATTCTTCGATGCTCAGCCTTCCTTATGGTCCAGCTCTCACAGCCATACATTACTGTGGAGAAAACCATATCTTTGACTTTATTAAAATGCTGTAAACAGCACTTGAGATAAAAAAAAATACTGTGACAATTTCAGTATCTATTTGCACCATTTCTCAAGAAGGTCCATAGCACAAAAAGGTTCAGAATTCATTAACACATACATGTATATGTTTTTTGCTTCTATATATATAAATCTTTGCAAATAAATATGTGTGTGTGTGTATGTGTGTATTTCTTTGCAAAGATTTTTGCATGCATAGTCCTGAGATAGAAAGACAGACAGATCCTTGCAAAGGTTTTTGTATGCATGCCCTGGCCAAGATCAGCTCAGATTGCAAGCGGTTAAGATGCTGGGCTTGTCGGCCAGAAGATCAGCACCCCAAGTTTGAGAGCCACCAAGAGCCACCACATAACGAGGTGAGCTCCCATTACTTGCCCCAGCTCCTGTCAACCTGGCAGTCCGAAAGCATGAATTCTGGGAGTTGAAGTCCACATCTTTTCAAGTCGTTAAGGATGAGAAACACTGTTCTGTCTTATCATTTCCGGCCATGTCGCCATCTCTTGATCATCTCTGGACATTAGAGAAATATTGCATGGTGCGCAGTGAGCATCTCCATGGACATTTCTTGTCTTTGGACTTTCAACAGGTCGAGTCCGAGGACCAGGTCTTGGCCACTTTCTGCGGAAAAGAGGACAGAGACCCGGAACAGACCCCTGGACGAGAGCCCATCACATCGCCAGGGTCACATCTGAGCCTCACTTTCCGATCCGACTTCTCCAACGAGGAACGCTTCACAGGCTTTGCTGCTCATTACGCCGCTGTGGGTGAGTTTGTCGGTCTGGATGGGTTAACTTGCCAGTCTGGATGGGTTGCAGCTTCTCTTAGAAGGCCAACATCAGGACCCGAAGCAAGGACAAGGTCATATCAGCGCATCTCAGGACACTCCGTAGCTGACCTCAAAATGACCATTTTGGAAAAGCGAGCGAGAAATGGTGGAACTCACATACAGGTAGTCCTCGGGTTATGACCGTAATGGAGTCTGCTGATCATGGTCGTCGGTCATAATGGTTGTAAAATGGGTCACCCATGTGACCGACCTCATTTATTACTTCTTTGCAGCGGTCATTAAGCGAACCAGTGGTTCAGTAGGGGCCAGGTTTGCCGAAAACTGGAAGTAAATGCAAAAGCATCGTAAAACATGACGAGGGGATAAATGTGGGAGAGTTGCCAAGCGCTCGACAAATGCTAGATCCAGGTCAGAAGCCTTGCAGAGGCTGGGCTATCAAGACATTATGTTTCTGGTCTAGATTGACCATCAGGTCAAGCCCAAGGCTTGATCTCAGTTGCATGGAGAGTCCCAAGCAGCACTTACGGCTTAGCCAAAATCCAAGTGCAGATGTGAGTTGCCAGAGGGACGGTTCTTTGACAAGGCCTTGGTGTCCCATCACAGATATCGATGAATGCTTGGAGAGCAACGACGAGGAACTGGCCTGCGATCATCATTGCCACAACTACATTGGAGGCTACTACTGTTCCTGCCGCTTTGGCTATATTCTCCACTCGGACAACAGAACGTGCAAAGGTAGTGCCCCTCCTGCCATCTTCACCTGGGCTCCACCAGCATTGGGCTTCAGGGCCCGTCTGCCACTCTTTTCCCTGCTCCCCAAAACAGTGGGCACAGTCAGGGTCTGTGGGGCCTCCAAGGTGCAATGTGAAGCTGCCAAACTCAGCCAGGATTAAACTTGGGCTGTGACTTTAGTTGGTCGCCAAGAGTGGGTGCAAATGCAGACAACGGTTCGATTCTGTCTGCAGATCCCACATGTTATATGAATGCCACCGTTCTGTGCTTGGAATTTTTTCCGGTTGGGCCGTGTCAAAACTTGCATCTCAGAAGCAACTTTGGCAGGTGGTCTGTGGCAGGAGGAAAGGTTTGGGGGAACCCTAGAGAGATGTAGCTCCGTTTGGGGACCGGACAACTGTAATGGTACATGAGAACGATCTTGGAGAGCCAGAGGAAGAGAAGCCGCAGACAGATGAGAGGCAGCTCAGCCTGGGGTTGGGTAATGGACAGGCAAGCAGCACAGAAGGGACCCTCCCTCACTTCTTGGGCTGCAAATGGGGTGGGGGGAGATGAGCGCTCAGATTTGCAAGATTATGTTAACGTAACCTTGCCGTAAAGATAGAACTACTACACATGGGGGCATTTCTCGTCTGACACCAATCTTGCGTGCCCGAAAGTACCTCTCCCTCCTGGCATTTACACTCCAAGAAACTAGGGAGGGCCCCCCTCAGGTGTTTGCCACGCACGCACACCCCCTCTCCGCTGTGGGATCAGCTGCCCCTTATCTGGAGGTTGCCTAGTCTGCAACTCTTCCTTCTGTTTTCCAAGGTCATTCCCACATACCCTTGCAGCAACCTCCACAGGAATGCCGGAAGATGCTCTCTCTGGAAAGAAGGAACACAGTTCTTAGATGATGGGCATGATGGTTGCGGCACCTGGACCCCGGATCAATCAGTACCGTCAACTCAAAACTAACCAGGTTAATCTGTTCTTTTCCCTGACCCACGCTGTATCTTGGTCTGTTGCAGTGGAATGCAGCAGCAACCTCTTCACCCAGAGGAGTGGGGTGATCCACAGCCCGGATTTCCCCAGTTCCTACCCTAAAAGCTCTGACTGTATGTACCGCATTGAGTTGGAAGAAGGGTTCTTCATTGCGCTCCAGTTTGAGGACAGTTTCGACATCGAAGATCACCCGGAGGTCACCTGCCCCTACGATTACATAAAGGTCAGCACTTTTAACGCATTTGACCCATAACTGCAGGAGGAGAGAGAGAGTTGCAGTATTTTGTTCATCCTTGTTGGCTGCTGTTTCACTACAAGTATCTCCAAGGGTATCAAAAAGCCCAGATGTATTTCATCTTGACTTTTTTGACCTCATTCCCCTTTAGGTGCCTCTTGTCGATCAACTTTCAACATAAACTGGACCCAATTTAGAAATCAGGAGAAAATCCTCAACTAAAAGAACTCACTCGCCTTCCATACTCAGTGTCAGTCTTTTCCATAGCAAAGCAGAACAAGAAACCTCAATAGGCTGTGTTCACACAGTATGCTAAACCTGATTAAGTACCAGTTAGTGCTTGCGCTCCTTTGGCTAAGCTTGGCTCATTTTAATTGTTTATTTGTGGATTAGCCAGTTGCACAAATCCACTCAATTTTTTGACTTTTTCACAAAATAGGCGAATTTGGTAAGGGGGTGAAGTGTGTCATGAGAACACAACTTTTGCAGGCTTAGGGTTGCAGCCTGAGGAACCAAAGAAACTGAATTGTTTATTGGGTTCCTGTTTCATCTTAAGCAGTCTCACTCATTCTTGGCCATCTTAAGGCATGTGGACTCCAACTCCCAGGATTCCCTAGTCAGGATGTGTGAACTTCAACTCACAGCATGATGACTGGGGAATTCTGGGAGTTGAGGTCCACCCATCTTAAAGGTGCTCTAGGAGGAGAACCGAGCTGTGTTAGATGATAATAGTCCAGAATCAGGAGGATGCCAGGAGCACTTTTCCTGTGGTTATAGGTAGTCCTCAACTTACGGTGGGTCGCTTAGTGACAGTTCGAAGTTACAACGGACCTCTCAAAAGCTATTTATGACCCAGTTCTGATGTTCGGATATCTGCCCCTCCCAGCGGTCACATGACCACATTTTGAGCGCTTGGCAACTAACCTGCATTCACAGCCATTTCCAGCGTCCCACAGTTAGTTACATGACCACGATTTATGACGCTATTTTCAGAAACCAGCATTGACTTTCAGTTTCTGGGAAAAACCCCCCCATAGCAAACAATGGATTTGCTTCACAACCATGGCATTTGCTTAATGACCACAGCCTTGGCTTAATGACTGACACAAAGAAGGTTGTAAAATCGGGTCTGGTTATGTGACCCACTTTATGACCATCGCAACTTATGTCCAGCTCAATTACGGTTGTATGTCAAGGACTACGTGTATCCCGTTTTATTAAATGACTCAAGTCTTTGTGAAGGGTAGCTCTGAGTTATCAGACACGCCTAAAACATAAATAAAAATCATTTATTTAGCAGCTCAAATCTCTAAATACGTGGTGAGCTCCTGTGGGGGATGAAAATACAGACAAGCTTCAGGTGACTTTTATTTCATTGATTCATTTAACGGATTCATATGCCGCCCACCTCACAAACAGTGACTGTCAGCAGTTGTGATTGTAACTGAACAGCCGGACCGATCATGCAAACCAAGACAGAAACAAGAAAGGTTTAAGAGGCACTAAAGCGTTGAAAAATATCACCAGCCATTCAAGAGTGGCAAGGAAATTAACTGAAGGACCTGGTGCCTTAAGAATCCTCAACTTATGACCACAAGTAAGGCCGAAATTTCCATTGCTAAGCAAGGAGGTTGTTAAGAGAGATGCTCGATTTCACAACCTTTGTGTGAAGCTAATCACTGCGGTTGTTAAGGGGTTCACTGCAGCTGTTAAGAGACTCACACGGTCATTAAGTGAATCTGGCTTCTCCTATTGACTTTGTTTGTCAAAAGCCTGTTTGGAAGGCCCCAAATGGCAATCACTTGAGTACATGCTGGTTGCCAAGCGCCTGAATTTTGATCACGTGCCCATGAAGATGCTGTGACGGTTGCATGCGCGTCACACCCACTTTTTTCAGTGCTGTTGTCACTTCGAACAGTCACTCAACAAACAGTTGTATGTCGAGGACAACCTGCAACACGGATCTGCCTCTGACGCTTACCTTCTCTCTCCTCCGGAAGGTAAAAATTCAGATTTTCAGCCTGGAGGCTAACTTAGACAAACCCCCATGTTACCCTGCTCACACCCCCTGATGAGAACCTCAGCTGGCCTTCAGTCGTAAACCCTGGTTTATCACTTGACAGATCAAAGCTGGTCTCAAAGAACTTGGACCTTTTTGTGGCGAGAGATCTCCCGGACGGATTGAAACCCGGAGCAACCAGGTCCAAATCCTATTTCACAGCGATAATTCTGGAGAAAATGGAGGCTGGAAATTAACCTACACCACAACAGGTAATATATAATCATGGTAGCATCCAGGTGGGAAGGGACCTTTGAAGTAGGGGTACCTTTGAGGTCACCTAGCCTAATGCTGCTCAACCTCAGCAAGTTTAAGACGGGTGGACTTCAACTCCCAGAATTCCCCAGCCAGCCATGTACTGAGAAAGGGCTATTTTAAACATGGGAAATTCTGGGAGTTGAAGTCCACCCATCTTAAACTTGCTGAGGTTGAGAAACCCTGATCTTGTCTAACCCGTGTTCAGTGGCACCATAGTGGGACTCTTCACAGTGTCACGTTTGACCTGCACAGTGTGCACCAACCGACGATTGCTTGAATCGAGGTCATTCCATGCTTCCCCCCTTGCGCCATCCAAGCTGTCTGCACCAAAAGACCTAAAAATGGAATTAAGCTCCCCAGCTTCATTTAGCGGGACTATGAAATTGGGTTGGCCAGTTTTTCCTTGGGTTGAATTGATTTTTTTGTGTTAGCACAGGTAGTCCTCGACATAGGACCCTAACAGAGCCTGCCTATAAGATATGACAACTATAAAGCGGGTCACCAGACCAACCCAATTTTCCGAGCTTTTCGGCAGCGGTCGTTAAGCAAACACCACGGACATTAAGCAAAACAATTTCTGGCTAAAACTCATGAATTGCTGTCACGTGACCATGGGATGCTTCAGATGGCTGTAAATGCAGGCCAGTTGCCAAGCGCCCAATGTCTGCGGCAGGGGGACAGCTGGGGAGGGTGCAAATGGCGATCGCCTGACCCCAGGATGGGGGTCCCGACCTCAGGCAGTTGCCAAGCGTCTAAATTTTGGTCATGTGACCACAGAGATGAAGTGACGGTCATAAGTGCGAGCACCAGTCATAAGTCACCTTTTTCAGTGCCGTTGTAATTTTGAATGGACGCTAAACAAATGGTTTTAAGTCAAGGACTACCTGTCTAGTCATATACTTTTTCCAGCTGATTTTTATTTAATTTTAACTTGTTTAATAGTTTTTACTAAGTATTTTTGTTTTTAATGTTTGTACCATGAGCTGCCAAGAGTTGTATTGAGTTTGGAAGCATACAAATTTAATTGATAAAACAAATACTGTACAAATAAAACCTGTTCTGTTATTGTTATTATTATTCACCTTCGTTTGGCTGGGCAGCCTGATTATTCCTACCAGCAAGGCTTCCTGGTCCGTTTATGAATCTCTTTATCCCATTCGCACGCTACTTTCAAAACTAGGTTTTTCCCCCCCGATAAAAATTAAATAAAATTAAGACAAATAAAAATAAAAATGTAGGGCAGGCATGAGAAAACACGTGGCTGGGTAGGGTTGTCTACCCTAGAGCTGTGCGTTCCCCCCAACAGTTCATCCCCTCTTAAACGCAGGGGACCCGTGTCCGCCACTGGATCCTCCCATCCACGGGAAACTGGAACCCTCCCAAGCCACGTACACCTTCAAGGACCAGGTGGTGATCAGCTGCAACCCGGGCTACAACACTGTGAAGGTAGGTGGGCCCTGGGTGGGAAATTAACAGGAAGAGACCTCGTGCAGGTTCAGGCGCGACAGGCCTCTGGCTGTGGTGCTGAAGGTGTGGAGCGTCCTTTGGCAGGAGCAGTCTACCTCAGTGCCAAATTCCCAGGGGAGTCTTATTTTTATTGGTTGGCTGGTGGGTTTCGATGTAAGCCACGCCCCTCGACCCAATGGCTCCAGGCAGTGAACCAAGTTTAGAATAAAATAGCAGTGTCAGACCTACAAGTAGTTCTCGTCTTATGACCAGTTAAGCTAAGGTGAAAGCAAAGCAGGGAGACTGAATTAATCCATGATATTTACAATACAGGTAGTCCTCGACTTATGACCAGTCACTTAGCAACTGTTCAAAGTCATGAACAACCTACCTGAAAAAAGGAGAATTACAACTTGGATCTTTAACTCTGACAGTCATCTCCACCCCCCCCTGCAGCCCACTGTCATGTGACCAAGTTTTACAACAGTTTTGCCAAAAAATGGCACTCATTTCCGGTTTTTGGCAAAACCATGCCCAGTAGCAAACAATGGGTTTGCACTTATGATTGCTATGATCCCTTAACAACTCCTGCAAAAAATGTCCTATCATAACTAACCTCTTTTGTGACGATTTACAAATCCGTTACAGTTGTAACTCAAGGACTTCCTGTATAACATGCAAGCTCAAGGGGGGGGGAAAAACAGCAGCTGAGAATAAAACTCATAATCATGTCAACCTAGCTTCACAGACTACCTGGCCCCCAGGCCTGGCCTCTTTTTCTTCCTCCTCCCCAAATTTGCAACTGAAATGCCTCTAAGTGTGACTGAGTCACTGCCCAAAGCGATGGTGAGGATCAGAACCACATAAAACTTAATCTCACTTTTAAAATCAAAGTTACATTAGAAGTTAAACTTTAGTCCCAGTATTTGGCAACATTGCGCCCATAGCAAACCACTGGTTCGCTTACCGACTGCAGCATTCGCTTAACAACCATGGCAAAAAAGGGTATAAAATCAGGCAACCCGTTTTACAACCATCACAACTTAAACTGCAATGAGCTTCCTCCATTACAGTCGTAAGTTGAGGCCTATCTGTACAGAGTAGAAAAAACAGAGTTACCAAACGCAATTAATGCGTTCATGTGGCATGCTGTAAAACTTTAATGCAGCAGCCAAGTTTGCGCAATGCATTAAGGCCATGGCTGCATTCCCACAATACAGTACTTTGAACCCAGGCGCTTGAATGCCAGGCTTAGCTGAGACAAGAGGGTTGTGTGAATGCAGCCAATGCACTGTTGGACATGCCCAGCACAATGGTGTTCTCTGGCTGAGAACATACTTTCTCCTCCTTATAGGACATACATAAAACATACATAAAAAGACAATTTTCTCCTTTTTATAGGATGATGTGGAGAGCGACACATTCCAGATGGAGTGCATGAAAGATGGCATGTGGAGCAGCCATGTCCCGGTCTGTAAAAGTAAGATGCTTATTTGTGGTTCCTCAACAGATGGACGATGCGATGAGATGTGGGGTTAGGAACGGGCACCAGGGTCTGAAACCGGCTCTATCTCCACTTTACAGAAGCATTTCTCGACCTTAGCCGCTTGAAGACGGGTGGACTTCAACTCCCAGAAAATTCTGGGAGTTGAAGTCCACCCATCTTCAAGTGACTGAGGTTGAGAAACTCTGGTCTATAGATTAACCCTAATGCTTGCCAAGGATCTAAGATAGTGAAAGAGGCTTTCATAATACATGCACTGCTCCAAATAATGCAGCTTTGGTGTAGCAAGAGTTGTGACATGTCCTCCATTCTTTTTCCGTCCAAGTTGTGGTTACAGGTAGTCCTCGACATACAACCGTAATGAAGCCTGCCCATTATAATCATATGTCATAGCATTCATATAAAACGGGTCGGTCACTTGACTGATCTGATTTAACAAGTTTTTTTCTTTTGCGGCTGTCGTTAAGCGAACCAATGATTTCCTACGGGCTCGGTTTTGCCAACAGCCAGAAATAAGTGCCAGTTTTCGTAAAATGCAATCATTGGCCATGGGATGCTGCAAACGGCCATAAGTTGAGGACTACCTGTACATCATTGCCCCTGCTTCCAAGAAGGCATCCAGCAAGCTTAAGCCAACGCAGGTGCATGTCCAAAATCCCATAAGATACACAGCACCACACTTCTCTGCAGACACAAGCCAACATTTGTCATTCTTTCTCTGAAATTCTGCACTAAAGCAATTGCGGTAACCTTCAACCCTTCGGATCCTGATTAATGATATGACTTGTTGCAGTTTGCATGACGCATGTTCTCACTAGCTCTCCTTCCTTCCTTCCTTCCTTCCTTCCTTCCTTCCTTCCTTCCTTCCTTCCTTCCTTCCTTCCTTCCTTCCTT
>JANHZU010007667.1:0-17230 GCA_032468055.1 Acrochordus granulatus | reverse complement strand
CAACATGAATGAAACTGAGATCGTGGCAACCGGTCCCATCACTTCTTGGCAAGTAGAAGGGGAAGAAGCGGAAGCAGTGGCAGATTTCACCTTCTTGGGCTCCAAGATCACTGCAGACGGTGACTGCAGCCATGCAATCAAAAGACGCTTCTCCTTGGGAGGAGAGCCGTGGCCGACCTAGACAGTGTAGTAAGAAGCAGAGACATCCCCTTGCCGACAAAGGTCCGCATAGCCAAGGATACGGTTTTCCCAGTCATAATGTATGGCTGTGAGAGCTGGACCATAAGGAAGGCTGAGCATCAAAGAATTGATCCCTTCGAATTGTGCTGGAGAAGACTCCTGAGGGTCCCTCAGACGGCAAGGAGATCAAACCCGTCAATCCTACAGCAAATCAACCCTGACTGCTCTTTGGAGGGACAGACATTGAAGCTGCAGCTCAAGTACTTTGGCCACATAATGCGCAGGGAGGACTGATTAGAAAAGACTGTGATGCTGGGAAGGACTGGAGGGAAGAGGAGGAGGGGATGGCTGGATGGCATCGTTGGTGTGATGGGGGTGGGCTTAGCAGACTCCAGGGAGCAGTGCAGGATGGGGAGGCCCAGCATGCTATGGTCCAGGGGGTTGGAGAGTTGGACACAACTGAGCAACAACAATGATTTTGACCAGAATTACAGCTCAATTACAGTTGTAAGCCAAGGACTAGCTATATAGGAATGCAGCCAGTAATTCTTGGTTAAGCTGTGGTTGTGCGGATGTAGCTGGAATGAGAGTAGCCACCATCCATCCTTCTGCAGCAATCTTGTCTTTCTAATGTGTTTTTGTTAATTTCTTCGAACAAGTGGTCAGGTCATTAGGATGATACCATTGCTTTTCATTTGCCAATCAGCTACAGGACAATCAAGGATCACATAATAAATCCCATTATATCAGTCAATATTCTGCACTCCTATCTCGGCTATTGTGTTGTATACTTTGTGGCTTTGGGCCCTACAATGAAGCCACAAACAAACCAGAACAATTAGATCTATGCAACTCGCTAAGCCAGATGTACACCCATGTGCGTGCGCACACAGACACAACCTCCTCTAACTTTAGTGCAGGGTTTTTCAGCCTTGGCAACTTGAAGAAGTGTGGACCTCACCTCCGAAGGCGTAGATTTCAATTTCGCAGGGTGGCTGAGGAATTCTGGGAGGTGAAGTCCACACATCTTCAAGTTGCCGAGGTTGGAAAGCGTTCCTTTAGTGTGTCATGTGAATGCAATTGCAAAGTATTAAACTAGGCATTTAACCACCCAGGACTGTTGGGAGTTGGGTGGCCTATTATTATTGTTATTCCATACACAACAATGTGAAGCCACAGCTGCCAGTTCTTTAACTGGTGTTGGCCTTCATGCACATCAAGTTCTTTCCAAGAACCTGGGATGTCCTAATATACCTGTGGGGGGTCCAAGTAATGTGGCCTTTCACAATTGACAGATGGAAATTTTATTAATGTCCAGATTTTCTAACTGCCATCCAAGATTTTTTTGCCACAGCATCTGATGTGCCAATAACCCTGGAACCACTGTAGTGGTTCTTTCAGCTTCAATTTCCAGATCTTGATCCTTTCTGACTTTCTCCAATTCCTTGTCTACTATTCTAATTTGTGAATTATCAATCACAGTTAAATCTGGTGTGGTATGAGCCAAACCTTATCAGTTTTAACTTGGTGATCAATATCTTAACCTGCTCATTTCCAGTTGGAAATATCAGAAATTGCGATTTTAACCAGCTCATTTTAACTACTTTTTTCAAATCTATGTTCCTTACAATTTTTTTTTTCATTACTGGCACATGTAATTAAATTCCAATGAATCATTTTGGCAAATGTATTATGTTGTTGTTTATAACTGGTTTGTGCAATGTTCTTGCACAAGCTGAGTCTATAATTTACTGTTTCTTCTGCTTCTTTGCACAGTTCGCACTTTGAATCATTTGATGATTTTTTTCCAATTCTAGCCTTGATTGCATTAGTTAGAAAAACTTGCTCTTGCGCAGCCAAAATCAGGCCTTCAGTTTCTTTTTTTTAATGTTCCACTTGTAAGCCCATGGCAGGTTTTATCTTTATCCACTTTCAATCTTTTGTAGAAATTGATCATGTAATGCTTTTCCGTGCCATCATTCCATTCTTGTTTTTATTCATTATATTCATAGTCATGTTTTGTTTTCTGCACATTCCATAAGTACAAATTTTTAACTTGCTCTTGGCTGTCGTTTACACAATCACATTTTTCTTTCTACTTTGCACATCTTTCTACTTTGCATTTGTTTGACCTGAAGTAAACCTCTTCCTCCATTTCTGCACAGCAGGTATAATCTATTAGTACCACCATAGGGATGTAATGCATAGTGAATAGTCATTGAGGTCCAAATTGTCCAGCTTGTCTCCAGATAATGCCTGCAATGTATTGTATCACAGGTATGGCCCAGGTATTGATGGCTTTGATGGCATTAGCCAGAAAAACTGGCCATTCATAGAACCCGGCATGCTGTTGCTCAATAACATTTGGAGTCAGAAAGGTGGATAATAAAATTCTTTATTTATGCACGTAAGCAAAGTGGGCACCTCGCTGATCCCTCAGCCAAAAAGGGCAGCAAGCTAAAAGGGTGGAGAATTGCTTTATGTACAGTCCATTGGTTCTAGTCTATTGGCAAATTGCTGATAGTGTACACAAGTGTGCTAGCTTCCATGTAGCATGTTGACGCTTAGCATGATCCCATTAATGCTTAACTAAATATCCAAGAGGTGCGGTTGTCACATTATAATGAGTGTAAGAGTTCAGTTTCAGTGTCCTTGGTCAGTTTCAACCAGTTCTTGCTGATACTCCAAGAACATCTAACCCTGCGAGAAACATTAATCAGGGACCTCCTGACTGCTGCCATTCCCAGTGTTCAATTTTGTATGTATGTATGTAAAAATGTAAAGGTTTCTCCTTTTAGTCATGTCTGACTCTAGGGGGTGGTGCTCATCTCCCTTTCATAGCTGAAGAACCAGGATTGTCTGAAAAGATGTTTCCATGGTCATGTGGCTGGCATGACTATACGCCGAGGCGCATGGAGCACTGTTACCTTCCCACCAATTGAGGCAGTGCCTATTCATCTACTTTCATTTTGCATGCTTTTGAGCTGCTCGGTTGGCAGGAGCTGGGGCGCATAATGGGAGCTCACCCCGTTACGTGGCAGTGCTTGGGTCTGACAAGACCAGCTTCTTAACCACTTGTCCACTGTGTCCCATGTGCACGCACATATGTATTTAATTTATATGCTGCCCCCCTCACAATTCGAGGTGACCCTTTAGCAGTTTTCTCATTCTTTGGATGTATTCTCTATGATCACATTTTTGACTTGACTATGCTTGAAGTTATCCGACAGTAAAATTATTGTAAGCCGCTGAGAGCCATTTTGAGTTCAGCACATATAAATCAAATAAATACGTACATATATACATAAATCAAATGAATGAATGAATGCCCAGATAACTTACCGGCTTCATCCAGATGTTTGCCCATTCAGCATTTCAATTCAGCGACTGTTCATGATTTTACTCCAATTTGTTACCACTGCAGCACATTTCTCTAGGGACAAAGTCGGTTGCTATCTCTGTGCTAAACAATTCTTATGGTGCCGATGACTGAATTTCGTTTCTGATTTTCCATAGACCTTCAGATCATTCATTCCACATAAAGCAAATGTGAGATTTTATTAGCGTATTTTTGCTGTGTGACAGCCGAGAGCTGTTTTCTTCAAAAATCACTGAAAAGTGGGATCACAGCAATGAGAGATAATGTATCGATGGGCTGCTTAAGCATGAAGTGAGAAGCATGCGGTATTCCTCGGGCAAATGAAGAAAATGGATAAATCCAGTGATTAAGTTCAATGTATAATTTGCGTGTATTTTATTTATTTATTAAATGTATATGCTGCCAAATTCAGAGTGACTCTTGGCGGCTTACAATAAAAACATATCATAAAAACAGAATAAAACCAGCGAAAAATCTTTAAAATCTATATGCTGAGAGGCCGGACATAAAGATCATTCGGGAGCCGTAAATCAATAGATGGATTTTCTTGCAGTCACTGCAGAGACATCACTGAAAGAGGCTGATATTTTTTTCAACATACTGACTTCTTGTGTTAACCCCGAATGTGGGTTAAGTCACTAATCTGTTCTGAGGTTATTGAAGGAAAGGATTTCCAGCGATGTTGCACGTATATATCTATTTCCTTATTACTCAAGGCTATATTTTTAATTAAACATTTTGCTTCCGTGTGCATAGCAGGCTGAGATTAAATTACATTTTTGCATGCATTTAATTACATTTGTAATATACATAGACGTTTGAAAATATATACAGTATAATTTATTTTTTTAAAAAATAAATTTTTAAATATAGATTTAATAAAATAAACAAACAAATGAGCATGTTGTGTGGAAAACACTAACTGATGATTCAGTGGGTTAATCCCAAACCTAGATCAGGTATGTTGTCTGAATGAAACCAAAGACGGTTAATGGATCTGTGTAAATCCACTAGAAGCGGGTCAAACCATCTGCTTTCGTGTTTTTGATTCAGAGCGCAGCCTTTGGATCTCCCTGGGGAGCTTTTTTCTGGCACATCGAAACTCTCTGGCATAGAGTCTACAGCGCAGAAATGAATTCCGGGGGTATTTTCAACAATGTGTGGACTTCAGCACCCAGAATACTTAGCAATGGCCATACTGCTGGGGAATCCTGGGAGTTCACTCATCCCAAAGTTGCTCAGCTTGGGATATCCCTGAGATCCAGGGGAAGAAGGCTCGGCGAGTTGTCCTGGATCAAACAGGCCAGCATTGGCGGTTCTAAATGGCTCCCCAAATGCAATGCCCCTCCCATGTCGTCTTCGGGAAGAGGACCCCTCTCAGTACGTGCCAAAAATATGATATCCCTTCCTACGTCGACCTAAAAGGCTGCAATTAATATGCAAGTGGTGCCTCACAAGACGAAACCGACCCGTTCCGGAAGAAGCTCTCAGTGCGAAATGCTCTTAAAGCGAAACGAGGTTTCCCATAGGAAACAATGGAAAGTCAGATGATCCGTTCCACGCCCCCCAAAAAATCATTTTCACCGGAATTTGATGTAGAAATGATTGTCCCTAACGTCTGAAACAAGTAACAATGATTAACACACGATACAAAGCATAGAGCAAACGAACCAGCGCTGGTGGTCATAATCTGCTCCGAGGCAGGTTCTGGCCTCGGCTGCTGCCAGGCCGGCTGCCGCCCGGCGCCCCCTGCTGGCTCGGAGGATCCGCCGCCGCTCAAGGCAAGGGGGCCTTTCCCTTTTCCCTCAGCGACGCCTCTCCGGGGGTCTTTCGTGGGCGGTTGGAAACGCTTCCGGTCTTCACCCGCCTCCGAGCTGAAACATCAAGATGGCGGCTCTGGCAGAGCAACCAGAGATCGCTTCCGGAGGAAAGGGCAAGAGCAGGCGAGCCCCGAGGGTCACGGACTAACCCCCCCTTGCCTCCGCTTGCCTTCCCAGTTGCGGACTGCAGAGCCCCCCCGGAACTGTCGCACGGCTTCGTCGCCTTCGCCACCCCCCAGAACCTGACCACGTACCAGGCGGAGATCCGCTATTCCTGCCGAGAGCCCTTCTACCACATGGTCCCCAACGTCACAGGTGAGCGGGTTTGCTCTGGGGCTTGGGGGGCGGATTGGCTGCCTGCACCCAGCCCCCTGGGCGCGCTCGGACCGCAGGCCAGGCTCGGCTCGCCGTCGCCTCAGGCAGCGTTTTGCGGCTTGACCTCTCACGCTAGCCCAGCCTTCGAAGTTAGCTTGCGGCTCCAGCTGGCCAATGGGTGACGTCACAATGCAGGTCAAATGTGTTGTGGGAACGCCGCCATGAAGGGCGTGGAAGGAGCAGCAGTGACAGACCCAAGATGTGTCTGCTGCAGGGGCGGAGCAGGAAGGGGTGCCTGCTGCAGGAGGGTCCATCCATCCAGACCAGCACTTCTGGGAGCCTGTAAGGGGAGGTGCCGCCCTTCGCGTGTCCTAATAACCAGGGTATGCTGGTAGTCCTTGACTTGCGGCTCTTGCTTAGTGACCGTTCAAAGTTGCAACGGCACTGAAGAAAGTGACTTTCAACTGGTCCTCACACTTACGACCATCGCACTATCTCCAAGGTCACGTGATCAAGACTCAGGCCCTCGGCAACGAGCATGTGTTTAAACTTCCGGGCTCACGTGATCGCACTTGTGACCTTTCCAGGGGGGAAGCCAGATTCACGTAACGACTGCAGTCGTTCATTCGAAAAATAATTCAAAAACCACAGCAAAAAAGGTCATAGAGCTGGGTGCAACTCGCTTAACGACCACAATGCTTAGCAACGGGAATTCCAGTCCCACTTGTGGTCGTAAGTCGAGGCCTGCTTGTCATGTTTCTAAGCATGGAGTGTTGGTTTTCAAATAACCCGGCTCCCAGGAATATGGCCACTGTTGTGGAGTTGAATCCAAACTGACCCACTGGTTCTGCCTCCTCCCCTCTCTTCTGAAGACAAAGAACCTGTTCACACAACATCTCAGCTAGGACAGCTTGGCGGCCTTGCATACCGAGCTATGCTTAGTGTGTTGCAGGTAGTCCTTGAGTTATGACGACTCCCCAAAAGGTACTTATGACCTGGTTCTGAAGTTCTGATGACAGGCCCTCCTGTGGTCACGTGACCATACTGTGGGTGCTCAGCTACCAGCCCACATTTATGGCATTTGCAGCCGCCCATGGTCACATGACCACAATTTACGGCATTCTGCCGTTTACATCCAGTTTCTGGTAAAAACGCCCATAGGAAACAACGGGTTTGCTTTACGACCGCTGCACTTGCTTCACTGGCACTACATTTACTTAATGACTACTGCCTTCGCTTAATAACTGTTGCAAAAAGTTTTGTAAAAATAAGGTTAGTCACATAATAACCCGGTTTACAAGAGTCACAACTTGTGATCGTCATTGCCAGGCTCAATTATGGTCATAAGTCGAGGACTACCTGCACGATTGAGCCTATCACACAAAAATAACCCTTCACCTTGGTTATTTGATAACTTTACAGCTCGGCATATGCAGAATCCCAAAACCAGCACAATTCAGTCACCGTGCCACGCGCGGCTCCCTTGATTTGCAAAGCTTTGGACCCGGTCAGGCAACCTGGTCTCACCCGTGTTGCCGTTGTTGTTAAACTGCAAGTGCCCTGTGACTCTTGCTACTTTGGAAGCGAATATTTGTTGCTCAGGGTTTGCACGTGGGGTCCTCAGCGCTCTCTGAGCTTGGTTGTTTTCTTGCAGACATTTCATGACCCACCGAGGCAACATCATCAGTGCTAGAGCAGAGAGGAGTTACATTGTATATAAACAGAGAGCAAACCCCACTTCCTTCTAGCACTGATGGTGTTCCCTAGTCTGGTTAGGAAACGCCTGCAAAAGACCAGCCAGGCTCAGAGAGCAGCTAGGACACTTGCCCTTCTGGGTTACAGCTTTGGAGAGCAACCTGGGCCCCGAAGGACTGGTGAGTGTGGCCCTGGTGCCATCCGGCCCACCTCGTAACCGGACTTCAACCTTTCACTTTCTGGCAGGAACGTTCATCTGTGACGCCAAAGGCACTTGGAGAAACAGCGAACTGGGGGCCCATCTGCCCTCCTGCCAACCAGGTACCCCAATTGCTGCTGCTGCCCTCCCCGCGCAGCCTCTTTTCTTTCAGGTCAAAAGCGCGTTGCCGAAATGGCGAGCATCTTGTGCAAAAGTCCTTCCTACGTCGGCAACAACCCCCAAGGATAAAACAGAGGTCTTGAGCGGGGAGTCGGTTTTCCGAACAGACAAGCTGGCTACTAACTGGGTTTTCTCCTTGGGGAGAACAGGGCCGGGCTTGGAGCATCTGAATAAACCAGCTCAGGTGGGACTGTCAGAAGAAAACCGCAGGGCCCCATCGGGGCATAACGGGCTTCAACTGCTGCATCGCATGACGGGTTAACTTGGGGGTCAGCTTAGCGTCGCGCCCGTTATTGCCTCATGGCCTGTTAGAGAAACCAAGCCTGTTCCTCTAATACATTTGGTGCACAGTGCAGCGCGCCTGCGCACCCCCAATGTGGGTTAACTTAGCAACCTGGTTAAGCATGGGGGTGGCTTGCAGTTCACACAACTCCTTTAACCCAGTAACTGAATTAGCCCATTTTACAGCCGGCTCCGATAATCTATACTTAGGCATGCCAGTCAGCCCAAAACGCATCCTATGGGTTGCATTCTTACAACCCACCAGCCGAAAAGAAGGTGGCTCCTTTGCTGCGGCAGGCCACCCACTCGAGCACGCTGACTTTTTGGTTTTTTTAATTAAGCTTTTAATTAAACTTTCTGCTTCCAAAGCTGTTCCCCACATTTCCCCATCCCGGGTATTCCTTGTGACTAACAGATCGGGGGCAGCCCATCTGGGCTTGTTGCTGCCAAGCCAAGTACCATGCAACGCGGGCTGTTCTTTGCGCCTTGCCAGCTTGGCATGGGAGAAGCATCCGTTTCATCTTCAACCCGGGTTTTCTTTTCAACCCATCATTTCTAACTCCTACATCAGCTTTCGGGGATGATGGGATTCGGGCAAGCTGGCTGTTCCTGGAGAAACTAGGGCAGAGGTCAGAGTCCATCTCCCGCCAAAAGTGAAACATTCCTCCGTTGCTCTGTTGTTGCGACACACACAGACACACACAAAAACACAAAAGCCTCCTGCTCTTTCTGGGCAATGAAACCCAAGGATGTTATTTTCTGACGCCAAGTGACATTTTTTAAATCAGCGTTAATCAGCAGACTGCAACTCCCAGAATTCCCCAGCCAGCTTTTGGGATTCTGGGAGTTGCAGTCTGCGCATCTTCAAGTTGCCAAGATTGAAAAACATTTGCCCTGTGGACACCTTTAGTTGGAAAATGGCACAGAGAACGTACCTGGAGTTTACAACTCTTTGCATCTCCTTGCCACTGGGAGAAACCACCTCCTGGACACATCAGTGCTCCGTGGCGACATTCACTGCAGAGCATGAGTGAGCACCGGGCCGGCATCCAGTCCTCTCCTCCAACTGCTTGGTTATATTTTCATCCCGCTTTCTCGTTCCTTGCCAGATCTTTAATCAGCCCACAAATAACCACATCGTGCTCTTCAGCCCCCTTGATTGTCATCCACTTAAGTGCAGTTGAAGGGAAAAGTGGGGAAGCGACCGGATAACCGTCTCTACTTAGGGTTACTATAGGGAGAAATGTCTTGAGGGGCAGATTGCTAATGTGGAGGTGACTACCAGGTTTCTGCAGACATCGCTCTTATTTGGGGGGGTGTTTCTGTGCCACCGAGGGTGATGACACATGCGCCAGTGAGTCATTTTCAACCCCTCACAGCCACATGGATAAATCGATGCCATTAGCGAGATGTTCCCCAGGAGAAGCATTTCCCTCAGTTGCTGCTTCCAGAGATCCAGAGGTCCAAAGAGGTGAACACGTTCACACTTCAATAAGCAAACATGCGCAACCCAGAGCAAACATGCGCAACCATAACCTGATGCGTTAACCACGGAAATTCCTGCAATTCTTGTTGTAGGTTTTTGACTTTTCCAGCCATGGCTGCTTTCCCAGGGGAAAATTCACGCGATTCGCAGCGATTTGGCAGACCAAGGGGTTCTCCGGGCTTGCAATTTGGGTGTGCAAAACAGAGCGACGGGTCCGTGTTTTATTTATCCTGGCTGCAGCCTGCACTAGAAATTGTACAGCTGTGGGACAATGAATGTTTTGCTGTGCGCTTCTGTTATGTCTTAACCACCTACTCTCACCGTTCAGCATGGAGGTTTGCATGCCAGGGAGAAACTCACATCCCGGCTAAGGTCTGGTGCTCTAATCCAGTGACTACAGAGGTCTCAGTAATCTCTGGGAGCAGAACCAAAGGATCAGTGCACTTCCCCAGATGTGCGAGCGACAACCGTACGACTTTCCTTGTTCTGTTGTGTTGTTAGTAATCCTAGGTCAGCTCCAAAGAACTGGCAGATTGTGTGGCTGCTCCCCTGCTGTAGGCACGCCTGGCTATGCACCTTCCTATCCCACCAAGGTATTTAAGGTCTCCAAATAAGCAATGATGGATTGCACCATATGGGGGGACTCCATCATTGCTGGTAGATCATGCCACTAACCCCTTTCCATATGAGGGCGGGAAAAACGAGCAAGAATCTTTGGATACTGTGAAAATTTCAAGACATCACTCTTAAGATCCATGCCAGGGGGAGTCCAGAAATGCCATTTTTTTGTTATAGGGCAATGTTTCCCAACCTCAACTAATTAAGGATATGTGGACCTCAACTCCTGAATTCCCCAGCCAGCACGTCTTACAGTATATCTTAACGTTATTGGGGTTGAGAAACCCTGATACAGAGCATAATAACATGGTTATCTTCCATAATTCTCAGAGATTTTTTCTACCCCCTCTTATACCCATTAGGATCAAGGAGGGGTCACTTTGATTTTGTTTATCTCTTTCAACTTTTTCCATGAAGCTGCCATTCCCTCTGCCTTAATGGGTCATCCCTTCCTTGATCAGGGTTATCTCCACATGGTTTTACACAAGCATCGTCCCTGGGAAGGTGCCTTCCACCAGAGCAGATCGTCCATCTGTAAAAGCTAAAGTCTCTCTCAAGTTGAACACAGCTCCTGGTGCCATCACAGACACTTTCATAGATTCTTTTGGGCAGGAGAACACTTCTGGATTGTCACTGCCATCTTCTGGGACGTTAAAAGGAAGAAAAGAGACAGGTTCAGGGGTGCCCCAAATGAGCTATGAGGTCTACTGGGGACATGATCTCCAGTTTCCTTGGACCACAAGCCCATGCATCTAATGCATCTGGAACTCATGTCCAGCAAATCACCCCCTCGCCTGCGAGCTCTGCAGGTTTGATGAGTGATTTTCCTTCCCCAAAAGGGAAGACTGGAAAGGTAAAAGCAGAGACATCCCCAGGGGTGGTTAAAAAAGTCACCTGTATGGCATCTGCTGTGATTGAATCTCTCCTCCACCTTTACTTATTTTTGATCACTCCTATGGACATCCCCAGCTAGAGGTGAAGGTGAGGTTGTGGGTGAAAACAAAACTCTTGGCATGGATTTTAAGAACAAATTTAAGGCGGTTCGGAATACTTCTCTTTGTCCTTGTGGGGGGCGGGAAATTGCATGTTTGAAAAATAATTATTTCACAGATTTTTTTGTAATCGTAAATTTCCTGACCTTTGCTATTAAAATGCCTCATTTCCTGTCAACAAATCTGCCGTGTAATTAAAGTTTAAAAGCAGGCGTAATATTAAAAGCAAAATCAAACGCCAGCGTTCCTAATTTCAAATTGTGCATGCAAATTTGGTACTTTAATGACCAGCCTCTACTTATGAAAATAAACCGAGTCCAGCTTACAAAGAACCACCTTTCAGAACTACAGTAAGTGTGTAGGACACCAGTAAGCCCAGTGGTGACCACATGGGAAAATTTGGCATAATCTACCACAACTTATTACCCTGCTCTCTTTTGGAAGTGCAAAAGCTAATTGTGTGCTTTGTCATTTTCTTTCCCAGTGTGTGGACAACCCAGCCGTGCTCTGCCTACCTTGGTCAAGCGCATAATTGGTGGGAGAAACGCTGAACCTGGTTTTTTCCCCTGGCAAGCGCTTATTGTGGTAGAGGACACTTCTCGGGTGCCCAACGACCGATGGTTCGGCAGCGGAGCCCTTCTCTCCGAATCGTGGGTGTTGACCGCTGCCCACGTCCTCCGCTCCCAGCGACGGGACAACACGGTGATCGCGGTCTCCAAAGAACACGTGAACATCTATTTGGGCCTTCATGACGTCCGAAACAAGATCGATGCAGTCAACCGGACAGTTGAGAAGATAATTCTCCACGAGTCTTTTGATATCCAGAACTACAACCATGACATCGCTTTGGTCAAGTTGAAAGACAAGGTGACTATGGGACCTTATATCATGCCAGTTTGTCTGCCCCAGGATCAGCATGAGCTGGGAGGACCTCAACCAAACACGCTGGGCTTGGTGGCTGGCTGGGGTATCTCCAACCCAAACATCACAGTGAATGAAGTTATTAGTTCGGGAATACAGACCTTGTCTGACATTCTGCAGTATGTGAAGCTCCCTGTGGTCCTCCACTCTGAGTGCAAGACAAGTTACGAGTCCCGATCTGGTAACTACAGCGTGACTGAGAATATGTTCTGTGCTGGTTATTATGAAGGAGGGAAGGACACCTGCCTTGGAGACAGCGGAGGAGCGTTTGTCATCCGAGACTTGGACAACCGGAGGTGGGTGGCTCAAGGACTGGTCTCCTGGGGAGGACCAGAAGAATGTGGCAGCAAACAAGTCTATGGGGTTTATACCAAGGTCTCCAATTATGTGAACTGGCTGCAGGAGAAAACAGGGTGGACATTCCTGGACTCCATTCTGGGGGGCAGATGAACTGGGCCAAGCTAAGCCCCAGCTCAAGGACTGAAACTGTGTTTGGAGAACAGCATCAAGACCGGTGCCGTCACAAGTTCTTTGAGGGCGTTATGCATGGGTAGAAAGATCTGGAGAGCTTTCCTCCACATGGTACCTCTGTTCAAGGAGCTTTGCATAGTATTCCAGGCACTCCAACTACACTACGGCTTTCCTAAGAAGAAGCAACGTTCCCAAATGAGAGCCACCAATCGTCGCAGCCGAGGAAGCTCCAGGCAATGAGGTTGGCCTCTAATTGGATGACACCATTTTCAACCTTCCTCCAACTTTTTTGATGCCAGCAGCGGGACAGTTTAAAGATGCCCTGAATTCTGTCATTTTATAGAAAAGGGGAAAATCGGAAGGGGTGAATCCAAAACCACGTGAGACTAAAGCAGTGTTTCTCAACCTTGGCAACTTTTAAGATGTGTGGACTTCAATTGCTGGCTGTGGAATCCTGGGAGTTGAAGTCCACACGTCTTAAAATCGTCAAGGTTGAGAAAAGACTGATTTGGAGGAAAAGAAACCACCTGGGAGTCGCTAAGAGTGAAAAGCACCGTCTTGGCTGATGAGTTGAGTGGAAAACACTGATTTTTTTATATAGAGACTTGTGCCCCCTTGTGGGTGCTTCTGGAATAGGAATCTGGTCCTTTGAAAATATATAGTCGCCAAAATTGGGCGGTCCAAATGTTTGAAAATACATTTATTTGATCAGTTGTACCCCCCAATCTTAACGGAGGGTAAATTTTTCCAGGCTAAGGATAGGCCTCCTGGAGCAACATGAACCCCAAAATTCAGTGAGACCCTTATACCGTTTTTGTTTACAACTTTTGAGTTGTGCTTAGCCATTTGCTGGTCCAAATCAACCTTTTGAGTGCAGGTAATTTTTTATTTCTTTAATGTTCATTTATCATTCTTCCCTATTCTCCCCCCAAAAGCATTAAATGTAGAAAATATTATTGCGGATAGAAATATATGCTTCTAATAGATTATATTCCTCTTTTGTTACCAATAATGATGACTTTGCTTATTCATTTATGTTACTGTACTTGATATCTTTTTTTAACCAGCAATTATTAATATTGCACATTTTTCATATCTGAAGAAAGTTTTATAAACATACAATCTCACGTTAGGATGGTTAGAATAAATTAACAATAAATCAATAAAATGTGGCGGACAGTGGTAGATGTTAAACCACAGTTTGTTGAGTAAGCCACTAATGGTTGGTTTCAGCAAGCCATAAGCATGGGCACACAAACCATGGTTTGATAGGTTGACCTTAATTATCTAACATGTTGCCTTTACTCATTTTCAGAAGTAGAAAGAATAATACGTTGGAGCCACTTGTGACTAAATGCTCCACATTCACACAACAGGGCAGTTCGTAGGAAAGAAGGCTGAGTCTAACCCCTGAGCATGTGAAGAAAGGCAGGATAGTAAATAAATGAAACCAAATCAGGATTAATACATACCGATAGTCCTCAACTTACAACCATTTCTTTAGAGACTGTTTGAAATTATAACAGCACTGAATAAAGTGACTGGCAACTGGTCCTCACACTTATAACTATCACACCATCCCTACAGTAACATGATCAACATTCAGACTCTTGTTTAACCAGCATATATTTACAACAGTTGCAGCATCCCAGGGTCATGTGATCACCATTTACAACCCTCCCAGTTGACTTCTGGCAAGCAGAGTCAATGGGAGAAGCTGGATTCACTTAATGACCATGTGCTTCACTTAACAACTTTAGTGATTCACTTAATAACCGTGCCAAAAAGTCATAAAACTGGCCACGACCCCCTTAACAGTCGCCTTGCCTAGCAAGAGAAATCCTGGTCCCAGTTAGGGTCGTAAGCTAAGGACTACCTATTCCAGCTTTTGCATATTATGTATGCGCTAATGCTGGCCCCTTAACCACCCGCTAGGCATGCTGTTCGAAACCTGCCCATTAATACATAGTCCGAATCCAGACGATTCGTGTTTTTTATGATTGCATGAAAATGGACGAATTCCATAACTCAGTTAAACAGGTCGTGTGAAGGCATCACACAATTCATAGTTTTTGCAGGCTGCTCAAGTCTTGGTAAACTGAGTAACGCACAGCGTAAAGGAAGGAGAGGGGCCAATATATTCCTCCTTTATGACTGGAGCCGTGTGGACAATGATTCGACTTCTGAGCGATGGAGTACAGTATTTGATTAGAAATTGCCTTTTTGCACCACCTGCGAGTTCATGGGAGGGGATCGGATTAGTCAAGCTGCTGACTTGACCCCACATCAAAGAGCATTTGGACTTGGACTGCCCAGCCTCGACGGCCATCTTGACTTTCTTGGCACGCTCCCATCACCCTCGCTTCGTCGCCTGCTTTTTCTTGCAAGGCTGGGCTGGGTCCTGCGTCCTCCTAAAACTGACGACACTCCCAGCAAGGATGCATCGACCGTTTCTCTGAAAAAACAAAGACGCTTCATCTCCGTCCTTCGGTTTTCATGCGCGGAATTTCCCCTCCGTGAGCGAACGGCGATGAGACATGATGCCCTGGGGCTAATGGGAAGAAACGCTGCGTTGCAAGAAGTGTCTGGCTCGGGACTCTCGCCTCTGTTACGCACTCAAGAGAGATGGAGCAGCTTACTGTGGGTTTGGTGCTCTGTTTCGTAGCGCTCCTAATCTTCTGCAGTCACAAACTTTCGAAGGAAAGGAACAAAAGTGTTGCTTTGCACAGCCACCCCGCGGCATGGGGACGCTGCCTTCGGCGGTTCCTGTTGGGATAAATTCAGCTTCCAGCTGAGGGTAGCAGCCGAGGCGGATGACAGTCTGGGTTAAAGGGCGCAAGCAGGACCTTATTCTGAGTAAAGCTGCCTCTTGCAATTGACCGAGGGTTAGTTTGTCGATGCCAACGGTGTTGTTACGGTTCACTGCACAGCCAGATGTTCGGGCTGGATTTGGCACTTTTGCCCTCCTCCCGAGGCCTTCCCAAGGCGCTGGCAGGGGCAGGGGCCGCTCCTTGATGCTGTGAAGGGTCCCGTCGCAGGATGGGAGCCGTTCCGGGTAACTTTTGCCTTTTGCAATTGGCCGACGGCGCTTTGGCCGAGGCCGGTGGTGTTCCAGTGGTGCTCCCGATGTTCGGGGATTGCACCCGAGGCCCTGTCACTGTCGGTGCCGCCTTTGCTTCCTCCTGCCACCGTCGTCCTATTTCTATTATTAATGTGAGGTGATCGATAATCCGCTTTGGCTGACGCAGGTCTTTTGAGCCGCCGACCCATAATCTTGCCAACTGACGGCATTTTGAAATTGGGCAAAAATCACTGCTTGCGCTCAACACGCCCCTGGTTCACTTATGACCCAGGAAGCGATGTGGGCTGGAAATTCTCTCGTTCTCTCTGCCTGTGTCACGTGTGCAACACACATCAAAAAAGTTGGTGTTTCACCTGCGCAGTTGTGCAGCTCAGTTAAGGATGTTTCGGTGCCTTGCAGTTTGCACTGGTTTTTTTATGTTTTTTCTGTATGTTTTTTACCACCCAGAACCGATTGCAAGACCGTATAAATCCGCAAAGTAGACAAGATCCTGGGCTAAGGGCGGACAGGTCAAGTTTCTAACTGAGTTTTAGCTTCAAAAACTCCTTCCCGGCCACTGTCGCTCGGCCCAGGCAGGACGGTCGTTAGGGTGGAAAAAGCAGGAGGAAGAAAGCCTCGGAGGGCGCTTTGGGCTCTGGAAGGAAAAGCAGCACCTGAGCAATAAAATGACACTGTAAACCCACTTTTTTCAGTCAAGAACTCTGTTCTATATCAGAATTGAATGCATGCAATGCTGTAGTATGAATTCCCTGCACCGGTATCTGAGCATGTCGATCGTTTTTTTCCCCACTTCCTAATGCTCAGCTCTGAAAGAGGAAAGTTGGACGGGGTGGGGGGGCAGTGAAGGGGCGGGCCTGGCCCTGGGCGCCCCCAGATTCAAATCCAGCCTCACTCACGGAGTCTGAGAGGCCTCTCTCGGCTCGGCCTCCCTTGCAGGGTTGTCGTAGCGGAGGACGTTAGGAGGGAGCGCTCCATTCATCGCTCGATCTTGGACGCAAAAAGGAGACGCAAGTCCAATGCAGACTGTTTTCTCGGGTGATGCTCAAACCTCACATGTTCCTCCTCCCCTTGCAAGGTGTCTGAGCAACTTTGCAGGTTTCTCTGGCGGCAAACCAGAGTTTTCTTCCACTCGGCCCCTTTAAGACGTGTGGACTTCGACTCCCAGAATCCCCCTGCCAGCGTGAGTCGAAGTCTTAAAGGGGCCAGGTTTGCAAAACACTGCTCTAAATCTTTTATTGTTATTATTATTCTTTCCCAGTCTGTGGAAAACCCAAATTTTCCAGAAGCTCGCTGGCCCGCATCATCCAGGGACGCTATGCTCAGAGAGGGATTTCCCCATGGATTGCCATGCTCCAGAGGAACGGACGTCCCTTCTGCGGGGGGTCGCTCATAGGTGAGAGTGTGTCGGATTGAACAGGGGGAGTGGGAAATACCAGGAAGGGGGCTGAAATGGTGTGACTGCTTCTGTGGCTGTGTTCGCACAACTTGCTTTCTCAGGTTGGTGGGAGATTGACCAGCCACAGCCTGGATAATGTGGCATTTCTCAATCGTGGCAAGTAAGAGGTGTGGACTTCAACTCCCAGAATTCTCCAGCCAGCTGTGCTATGCTG